>CATNWA010014107.1:0-195000 GCA_951230385.1 Staurois parvus | reverse complement strand
ACAGCAGAACCCCCCATAAAAGACCTTGAATCACAAGTAATATAAAAAGTAATATATAAGTAATTGAAAACATGTTATATATCACACCAAGGTGTCATATTAATTTGTAAAACGGGGACCCACCATAAAGTGTATAGACCTCCAAGTCAGCACACACCACCTCAAAGTTGTATTTGATGGAAATTCGTGAGAGACACCCCCAAAAGAAAGGGGGAGGAGGAAGAAGGTACAAAACACTATGGCCACACCATGAATAACTGCAATGAATTACTATAAATGTAAGTTATAAACACACGCACTGTGTCCAACAGCGTATATTGTTACTTGAAAAGACATGAACAACCCACCATAAAATATCCCAATGTCCAAAACAGATTCTATATCCTCTTCATGTTGACACAGTGAGTATAATAAAGGGCTTCAAGGCGACAGACACAGGGAGCAAGGATCTTTGTCTGCTGCATGCTGGCAGGGGATAGGCTTTTCTACTCAAGCTGTGGCTGCTTTTGTTTTTTTTTTTTTTTTAAAAGCCAACTGTAAGAGTCTACACACCTTATGGTTGGATCTTTTAATGCACCTGGAATGCGTTTAGATGGTTAAAGTTGAACATTCAATTGGGCTTTTGATTTGGATTTGAGTTGAAATGAGCCATAGGGAACACCCCAATGCTTCTAACATTTATCACTTTAACAGGATTGTTCCGGGAGTGAAGTGATATCTTTTACTGGCAAACTGAAAATGGTAAAAAACCACATGCAAGGGTATCATTTTGCCTCTGTATATAACCATAAAGTATTAACTCTTCATATAGCCTTTCAGAATCCATCTATGGCTAATATAGCACATCCCTTCGCTGTACGGGTCCTAACGCAGGTGTTTCAAAGATAAAAACCTTCTACAAGGCTGCACAAGCAACATCGGAGGGTGATGAGACCATGGGGTTGATTTACTAAAGGCAAATCAATTGTGCACTTTGCAAGGGCATTTGCTCCAGAGCTTAGTAAGGCGAAGCTCCAGAGCTTAGTAAGGCGAAGCTCCAGAGCTTAGTTAGGCGAAGCTCTGCTGACTTCCATTATCCAATCGTGTGCAAGCAAAAAGGCTGTTTTTTTTTATTTTCTATGCATATGATTGGGTATTCTTTGCGAAGTGAAGCTTCACCTCAATTACTAAGCTCTGGAGCAAATGCCCTTGCAGAATGCAACTGCACTTTTAAAGTGCACATTTGATTTGTCTTCAGTAAATCAACCTCTATATGTGATTCCTGAGTCATTGGTCTGGGGTCTAAGTTCCACCCGTATACCTCCTATCCTGTAATCACAGTAACAAACCTGATGCAGGGGAGGGTTAGGCAGGAACAGGATGAGGAGCTCTCTTCAGTCTACACAATTCTCAGGTGTTTAAGAAGGGCCAGAAATTGTCCCTAATACAAGGGTGACCTCCACATTACACACCACACATAGTCCATAGAGACACATGCAGCCTGGCCGGGGACGGATGGTCAGCAAGGTAACAAATGCTGACGCGCCATGGCTCAATAGGACGTAAATGGAAGATGAGGCCAGGATACTGCAACATAAACTACTGAAGCCATAAGCAACATTCTAACTAACATTAAGGAAATCCTTTCTACACACAATACCAAAGTACACAATTCTATACCTTTCTATTAAATTATTAATGAAGAATGTGACGGGCAGCAGATGGCCAGAAAATATTTTATTTTTTATTTATTTTGGGGCGCAAAATGCTCCACATGTATCAGTTTGGATAACTGAGGTAACAAAGACATATTTATTTTTTTATGTAGTCATTAAATTTTATTTTACTTATATATAATATATAAATGGATGACAGTCCAGTGTCCATGTTGTTCTTGTGATAAAGCTGCTGAGGGTTGTGTTTCTGTCATGTTGTACGTGTGCACTCTGTGTCCAGTCACAATGCGCGGATAAGTGACAGAACTGTGACTGGAAAACATTCAATTGGTGCAACTCTCCTTGCATGTTCTGGGCCCTGTGTGGAGCCGTGGGGCCTGATCTCCTGAGCCTTCCACGTCGTCCTGCCACTGTCTGAATACACTTTAACGTGTACATAAATCACTGTAGAGACTAAACAGGAATGCCGATACTAAGAGACACTGTGCTGAGTGATGGAGATGCCTATTTAGCTCCTGTAGCATCTGAAGAAGCCTACTGGCCAGTTAGGTGTCTGTGAGTATTCACACTCATTTCCTGTCCACATGGTGAGCACTAAAAGGTGGAGTGCTTAGAAAATGGCGTACACCTCAAAGGACGGCCATGACCGTATTATGTATTGTTCACTTTCTACTGCTGTACTTTTGTTGCCTGAAAACTGCTGTAGCTACAACTGTCCTGTAATAAGCAGCCTCCGGAGCCAGAACTAAAGAGGCCCACAGACATTAAACAGCATTGTGAAGAGATTGTCCAACTGCCAAAAGACCTTTTACTAGACAAAGCCATCCATCCATATGCCAGAGGTGTGCTCTGGCCCCTCACAGCACAATGACTTCTAATTAATAAGGGATCAATAGTCAATCAGCTAAAATATCCAGCCTGCCTAAGAAAACTGCCATCTGATATTGTATGCATTCACGCAAATGGCGTCTTGGGTCTATGGGCACCTTTAGAACCGTGGCCACCAAAGGTTGTTGGCAGTCTGTGGACATCCTGCCAGGCATTAGCAGCATTTCTGAGATATATGAATGTTTTTGTCTCAAAAATATTTTCATGTTTTTGTTCTATCAGAAATATCATGTCAGTGGGAATGGAAAACAGAACCATCTACAGTAAAGATCCCTTCAAATGAGGTAATCCTCACTGGTGAAATACATAAAGAAGGTGGCTGACAATGATTCCAGAGCTTGCACCACTTAGTCAACATGGATCTGAAAAACTTTAGCCAATCAAGTTACCAGAAAGAGGTGACATCACCAGAGGAGTCACACAACTCTGCTTCACGCTATACCAGCTTCTGGTGAATTGATTGGCTGTAGCATAGTCATAGCCGCAAGATGGCTGCCTCCACAATGTACTTATCATGGGACTGTGGCAGCTCAGGCTCCTGGTAGCCGGCCCAATAAATGGCTTCATGTATTAAAGTGTCAGAGCCAAGATAAGTCATTATTTTCCTCCAGTCATCAATCAGGGTGAAGCATGCCCAAGAAGACAGTTGTAGCCCTATTCCAGCCAAAACCATCTTTTTAGGGTTATTTTAAATTGAACTAACCCTTCTCCACTTCATCCAAGTTTTGGCTGGAGTTGGGCTAGAATCTAAGTTGGTGGCTCTGGGAGAATGATAGCCGGTCTTAGTCCTGACACTTTGGCCTGGAGTTCCACATTATGTTATGGGGGTGGTCTGGTGTCTGTGATTGGGAAATGGTGAATCTTGTTTTGTCCCCATCATGACGATCCCACAACCGATACAGACGTCGGTGGACTCGCTGCCTCCAGTGAGTGTATGGGGGATCCACTGGAAGTGTCATGTCGGCCCCCCTAACTTACATCCAGGAAAATGTTTAGGAAGGAGAGCTGCAATGTTTTCTGTCCATTCCTGTCCGTGCTGTTCCTGGACTGTTAGAAGAGAAATATGCAATATGTGTCACACTGGTTGTCTCTCCTTCGCTCAGACATGTTTGTAGCCGTCTCGCTACCTGAAGAAGTGACCTGCTCTGTTTTTTATTATTATTTCCTCTATCTTTGTCGAGAATGGAAACCATGTCCTTGTAATGTTTCATTATTACTATTAAATTGATAAAGATACATTGACCGCTTTTATTACTCCTATCATTTTTGATTAGTGGAGGCGGAGAACTCACCAAACGTGGGCTGATGTGATGTGTGTTTTCTGCTCCTCAGGATACATGTAGTTACATTGTTAATAAAGTTTGAAAAAGTCCGAAATTCCTACACTTCATCCTCTCACAATTCCTGCAGCTGGAATCTGGAGGAACTGTCTTTGTAACACCCTCATGACCCCTCCAGGGTCAGCCGGCACAGTTCTCTGGCTCAGAATATTTCTTTCTAAGGTTCCATTCACACTTGTACAACTCCAAAGTGCAACTTTGACACAACTTTGGATGGGTGCAGCTTAGATATGACTTTGGCTTTCATTAATGATAATAGATGTATAACATTCAGGTGCAACTTTCATATGACTTTTGAGGGTTTACATTGCAGTCTATGGCACTTAAGTTGCATGAAAGTCATAGTAAAGTAGTGCATGAACTACTATGAAGTCGCCGCAACTTTAAGTCGTACATATTTCAATGGTTGTCATTGAAAAACATGGGGGTAGGACTTGTCATGCAACTTTACTGTGCATCGACCTATGACAAGTTGCCAAGTGTGAATGGAGCCAGGCTTCATTCACACTTTTAATACTTCAAAGTTGCACGAATTTGGAGTGCAATGTTGAGGCAACTTTGGATGGGTGCAACTTGTCCTCTGCAAAGTCAGACCCACTGTTGCACTACTATTGCATGCAAAACATCCAGGTATGATTTTTATGCAACTTTGGAGGGTTAACATTGAAGTCTATGGCCCTCAAGTTGCATGAAAGTCAGACCAAAGTAGTGTATGAACTACTTTGAAGTTGCTGCAACTTTCATTATATGAATAGTTATCATTGGAAAACCAGGGGTACGACTTGTCATGCGACTTTGATGTCCAAAGTCTCATGAAAAGTTGTACAAGTGGGAATGAGGTCTAAAGCAAGCCATAGATTATACAATTTTCTTTCTTTCCACCACGGGTTGAAGGAGAGAAAGTTGCTTCATTTCCACTATGAACACTGATCCCTCCCACAGCGCTATTGTGTTTTGCTTACAGGGAGAATTCTCTGCCAGTAGAACATAATGATCACCGCTGGCAGCTATAGCTGCAGGAAGTGATTACATGCAAAAAATCCAACAGGCTGGTTGTACTGAAGTCAATCGATGGAGCGACTTCAGTACTGTATCTGAAATCAATGTGAGATGTGTTCACATTCACCTGTATGGAGAAATTGAGGAAAAGCAACACTAAAAACTGTGCAAGCCCCTTCAAAATTTAACCTTGCTGCAACGTTAATTATATGAATAGTTATCATTGGAAAACCAGGGGTACGACTTGTCATGCGACTTTGATGTCCAAAGTCTCATGAAAAGTTGTACAAGTGGGAATGAGGTCTAAAGCAAGCCATAGATTATACAATTTTCTTTCTTTCCACCACGGGTTGAAGGAGAGAAAATTGCTTCATTTCCACTATGAACACTGATCCCTCCCACAGCGCTATTGTGTTTTGCTTACAGGGAGAATTCTCTGCCAGTAGAACATAATGTTTACCGCTGGCAGCTATAGCCGCAGGAAGTGATTGCATGCAAAAAATCCAACAGGCTGGTTGTACTGAAGTCAATCGATGAAGCGACTTCAGTACACCCAGCCTACCTATAGATGGATTGAATTTCGTCTGGTCCCTGCTGAACCGGCCAAGATTTGATTCATCTATGGCCAGCTTTAACCTTTAAGAATTATACCTCTAATCAGGGAAGAACCAGGCTGGAAGTCAGAGGACATTTGTTGCCTGTGCCAATACTAATAAAATATGTTGGGCTGGGAACCCTGAGGGAAGACACTTTAACCTTCAAACAACAATCAGCATGGGACCTGCAGTCAATGGCACATGCTGGGCATGGGCTGGACATCAAAGGAAAGTTTTCCAGGATGGGCAAGAGGTAAGCCCCATTTTGCTGTAGGTTTCCATATGCCATTTTCCAATAAAGATGGATCAATCCAGACTCTGTATGGGCTCATATATGTGTTTTTCCTTTGTAGGCAGAATCATCCTGATTCTAGCGGGGGCTGCTATATGTCCTTTTCCTATATAGACATACACAGCATATCATCTCTGCAAGTTTTTGGCCCACCATAAACTGATAGATAACTAAATTGACTAATCTACCGTGTAACACGCATCAGATAGAAATGAGTCTTATCCAGGTCTATACAAAGGGAGGGGTCCCAGCACCCATCTGACCCACATTCAGTATAAATAGGCTCCTAAGTCCCAGAAGGCCCTTGTACAGCTGCACACTTTTCACCAATGGTATGTCAGCCCCTGGGTTGCAGTACTCTCTTTGCGTGTCTTGAGAAGTGAGGGGTCATGTTGAAGTCTCAGTTATGGAGAACAGGCAGCCCCAGTAATGTGATTAAACAACAAATAAAGGACAGCGGATGAGGAAGTCTTAGGATGGCCATTTCCCAATGATCATAATAAGATTCTGCTCTGACACAGAGTCTGTCCAGATCGCCAGCCACTGCATTATCGTCCGCTGTAATCATTACCAGCATAGCGCAGCTGCGTTCTGCTAATCAAATGGAGCTCCCTGGAGAGGGGACAGTGTGGCCTATGACATCACTGATACAATCCAGACTAAGCGCCCTGCAATGTTTCAGAGAGCGCTCCTTTCTACATGTAAAGAGACAATGCTGTCAATGCCAGTCTGATACGTGTCTTGGATTGCCCTTTTAATTATTATTTTTATTACAATTATAACAATTATTTTTACTTTTCTGTTGATAATTCATAGCGTCCATTTAGGGAGAAATCACTTATCTGAAATCAATGTGAGATGTGTTCACATTCACCTGTATGGAGAAATTGAGGAAAAGCAACACTAGAAACTGTGCAAGGCCCTTCAAAATTCAACCTTCAGGATTTTTCTACAATTATATCAGAGGCAAGACACAAGTCCCCTGTCTACACAGAACCATACAAAGATCTGAAGGGGCAGGCAGTAAGTTGTCCTTTGCATTTTCTCCAGTTCCCCAATATCCTTTTTGCAAACTGGAGCCCAAAACTGAGCTGTATATTCCAGATCAGGTCTTACTAACGATTCGTACAGGGGAAGATTGTGTCCTACTCTTTGGAGTCCATACCTCTTAATACAAGAACATATCGTCCTCACCCTAGAAGCTGCAGATTAGCATTGGGTGCTGTTTAGTATATGATCTACCAGAAAATTCTTCATCATTGACTCCCCCAAGTGTACTCTCTCTAGAATGTATTACGGATGTATGTTTCCAAAATCAAACAACATCCAGGTCTAAGATGTCAGAGAGATCTTATGAAGTGAATAGCACAGATAAGAAAGTCACAGCCATAAGACCACCTAATTCTATTGCCAGAAGAGAATCCCATGGAACACATTGTGCACACATTTGGGGAAGGGTCCTGCAAATGGAACAATTTGTGCTGCTTATAGTCCAACAGCCCAACATTAAACCTAGCGGTACATTCTAATAATACTGAACCTTGCAGTATATAGATAAGAACAATGAACCCTAGGGTCCACCATTAACATGACTAAACCTTGGGGTACACAGCTAGCCAATCTGAACCTTGAGGTACATCGCTGACAATACTGACCCTTTGTGTATACAGATAACAACACTTAACCTTGGGGTATACAGCTAACAACACTGGACCTTGCGGTACATCACAAACAACACTGAATCTTGAGGTACACCTCTAACAAACACTAAAACTTGGAAAAATTGTTAACATCACTAAACCTTGGAGTACCATTAACAACACTAAGTACTGAGGTACAAACCGAACACTGAACCATGGGGTGCACTGCTAACTGCATTGAACCTTGGGATACACCACAAACAATACTGAACCTTGGAGTATACAGTTAACAACACTAAGCCTTGGGGTACACCATTCATAACACTGAACCTTGTGGTACACCGCTAATAACATTGGACCTTGGTATTCACCATTCATAACACTGAACCTTGTGGTACACCGCTAATAACATTGGACCTTGGTATTCACCATTCATAACACTGAACCTTGTGGTACACCGCTAATAACATTGGACCTTGGTATTCACCATTCATAACACTGAACCTTGTGGCACACCGCTAATAACATTGGACCTTGGTATTCACCATTCATAACACTGAAACTTGGGGTAGACCACTCCTAACACCAAACCTTGGGGTACACTGCTACTAATACTGAACGTTGGGGTATAGAGCTAACAATACTGAACTTTGGGGTACACCACTCATAACACTGAACCTTGGGGTATCAAGCAAACAACACCTAACCTTGGGGCACGTCACTGAATCTTGATGGAACACCGCTAACCACTGGTTCTTGGGAAACACAGTTCAAAACACTGAAACCTGGGGTATACTGCTAACAACATTAAATCAACATTCATAACACTGAAACTTGGGGTACACCACTCATAACACCAAACCTTCGGGTACACTGCTACTAATACTGAACGGTGGAGTATAGAGCTAACAACACTGAACTTTGGGGTACACCACTCACAACACTGAACCTTGGAGTACGCCACTCACAACACTGAACCTTGGGGTATCAAGCAAACAACACCTAACCTTGGGGTATGTCACTGAATCTTGAGGGAACACCGCTAACCACTGGGTCTTGGGGAACACAGTTGAAAACACTGAAACCTGGGGTATACTGCTAACAACATTGAATCTTGGGGTAGAATGCTAACATCAATTCAATTTTGGGTATATCATTCATAACTCTGAACCTTGGGGTGAACAGCCAACAACACTGATTCTTGGGGTACACCACTAACAACCTGAGACCATTCAGTGTGTGTATTGTTAATCAGTACCCTCTTTAATCTGGTTATCTATCCATTTTCAGGCTGAATTTTTTCATCTTATAGCACCCCTCCCCACTATATGAGTAGAGAAATGGGACACCATTTAGTCCAGAGTATATTCCTGGTCCCATAGTACTAGGAACCATGCAATAAGTGTTTTCCTAGTTCAGAATATGAATAGAGGGAAAAGCTAGACATGAGATCTTATTTTCTATGGAATCGCACTTTGGTACGCTTCAATGTTGACAGTACTTAGATGAGGTCCTCTGTATAGGGAAACTGGCAATTATTTATGGAATTGTTATTATTATTATACAGGATTTATATAGCGCCAACAGTTTGCTCAGCGCTTTACAATATAACGGGAGACAATACAGCAACAATACAGTTCAATACAAGAGGGATAGGAGGGCCCTGCTCCTTGGAGCTTACAATCTAGGAGACAGATGAAAGGTTCTGTGTCCATCCCGTAAATATTTCCTCCTTGTGGTCCCAAGGACTGGAGAGCTCTGTGTTCAGGAGAGCTGGACTGGACATCGTGGTAAGATGAGAACGGTGATACATGTATTCTCATCATGTAAGAAGGAGTCAGATTGATGTGTAAGAAGGAGGTCATTGTGTCATCTGGTCATTGACAGAAGGAGGTCCGTCATCTATGACCCAGGAACACAACACCACAGTGATGTTACCAGCACCTTCATGGTCCATGTGCATCTGATTCGACATCTGTGAGACGTGTCCTAAACATGAGAGTTAAAAGAGGTAAGAGAGGTATAAGCCCTACCTAGAGACAGATGTCCCATATTACCTTTAGAACCCAGAAAAGTCTAATGGGTTCTGTCAATAAGAATGTCTGGTTACACCACCTTTAAAGCTGAACTCTAAGCAGATATAAAAGACAAAAATTAATACAACTCTAATATATCATTAAATGTATTGTTTTAAATATAAGCAATGTAAGTACCTAAAATTGACTTGATACCGGCCTCCTGCAGTCCCTGTATAGCAGAGCTCTGACTGGGGGAGGGAGAAATAGCACAAAGAGCCAATCAGGTGTGCTGCAGTACCCACATTAACACAGATCATGCTGATAGGTGGAGAGAGTCGGAGAGATTATCCAGTTACAGGCTGCGTTAAGAACAAGTAGAGATGGAAAGGCCTTGAAACAAAACGGAAAATGGGGGGAAACTTTTTTTTTCTTTTCCCAAAGCCATTTTCTGTTTATTTTTATGGAAAAACTGAAAAGTGTGGAATATGTTCTTTTACAATGATAAATCATATATCTATGACATGGTATTCAAATTATATAACATGAAG
Organism: Staurois parvus; assembly: GCA_951230385.1. Classification (NCBI taxonomy): domain Eukaryota; kingdom Metazoa; phylum Chordata; class Amphibia; order Anura; family Ranidae; genus Staurois; species Staurois parvus. The sequence continues at coordinate 185,024 of CATNWA010014107.1, read as the reverse complement.
ACCTTAATGAAAGATTTCTGAGACTTTATGTAAAGTCTTACATTATTGCAAGTTCTCTTGGCTGAAAACAAGCAAGTCCTGGAATACCAAAAAATGTATAAACCTTGCGAGCTGCTGAGTGAAAAAAAAAATTAAATGTGACAAATAACAGTTTCTAAAACCCTCCTCAAATTATCTGTAAGTGATTGAAACTAAGATAGTAAAAAACTACGATAGTGAACCCCCCCTTCGTTTTGTCAGCAACTATGCACCTCATGCGAATCTCATATGTTTCTGCATATCAGAAACCTAAAACAATATTTTGCAGGACTGTTTAGTGAAATACACCCTCTACTATATCATAAAGTATTAGCAGTATGACAAATAAAAAATATAAAGAATGTTCATCAAAATTAAGTCCTCCACAACTCAGCAAGCTAAACTAGAGTCTTTCCCCTGCAGTGCCCACTAGTGGCAGAAATGCGTATTTCTCTTGCTTGAGAACTGCATTGAGAAGTACAGTGTTACTTGAATTGTATTCCAGGACTTGGAACAATATTGTGCAGCACTGTTTAGCGAAATACACCCTCTACTACGTATATTATAAAAATTAATAGCTATATGACAAATAAAAAATATAAAGAATGTTCATTAAAATGAAGTCCTCCACAAACAGTAAACAAAGTATTATACCTTTAAAATAAGTGCCACTGTTTGTTCCTGATCCAGTAATAATGAGTGACTGCACCTCCACTAGCTGTCCGCTCACCTCCACTATATGACTTCACATCAACTGTTCGGTCATAAAGCACCTTTTGTCACTTTATTGGACCATGTGGAACTCCTTTGTATATCCCGAATCAATGTCCACAGCTTTCCACACACCTCCTTCTTAATCACCACTTTGTTGCATGAAAATAAAACTTTACATAGTGCTTTATCCTTTATAATGTTTAATTGCTTCATAAAACAGGAAAAATTGCACTCACTTGTGATGGGTACTGGTGCACCAGGTATATGCAGCATGAATATGAGAAATGGCAGTCCTGTGCAATACTGCCTTCACTGCTATATGATTGGCACACTCTCTGATCCTAGCGAGTGTCATGACGTCATCCAGGATCCTGTCCTTATGCATTTCATCACCAAACACGTGACTTCTTCAGATTGTGTTCCCCCTGATCATGATCCCCCTGAAGAAGTCATGTCTGTGGTGACAAAACGTTTAAGGGAGGGACACTGAATGATGTCATGACGCTTGCTAGGATCAGAGAGTGCAGCAATCATATAGCGGTAAAGGCGGTATTGCACAGGACTGCTGTTTCTCATATTCATGCTGTAAATATCTGGTGCAATCTAGCACCCAACACAAGTGAGTGCAATTTTATCTGTTTTATGAAGCAATTCAATTTTTTAAAAGATAAAGCATACTGTAAAGTTTTATTTTCATGCACCGGAGTGGTGATTAAGAAGGAGGTGAGTGGAAAGCTGTGGACATTGATTTGGGATATACAAAGGAGATCCACATGGTCCAATAAAGGGACAAAAGGCGCTTTATGACTGAATAGTTGATATGAGGTCATATAATGGAGGTGAGCAGACATCTGGTGGAGGTGAGCAGACATCTGGTGGAGGTGAGTAGACATCTGGTGGAGGTGCAGTCACTCAATATTACTGGATCAAGCACAAATGGTGGCACTTATTTCAAAGGCACAGTACCTTGTTTACTGATTGTGGAGGACTTTATTTTGGTGAACATTCTTTCTATATTTTATTTGTCATATAGCACAGCTATTACTTTATGACATAGTAGAGGGTGTATTTCACTAAACAGCACTGCACTAGTATATTGTTTCAGGTCCTGGAATACAATTCAAGTAACACTGCACTTCTCAATGTAGTTCTCAAACAAGAGAAATTTGCATTTCTGCCACTAGTGGGCACTGCAGGGGAAAGATTCTAGTTTAGTTTGTTTGTGGGCTCCATCTTGTACCTCCTACAGTTGGGTGATTGTTGGGATACAGTGGTTGATGGTTTCTGTCCTCCTCTTAGGCCTTATTTGACAGGTAAGAGGGTACATTTGTCTTAGAAATTAATTTATCTTTAAATGATTCCTATTATTGTTCTCCACCATCACAGCATAATGGTTACCTATAGTCTGGTCAGCAAATTTATTTATTTTTGTTTTTTTTTGCATTACTTTTTTTTTTTAATTGCATTACTTTAACTGACAATTGCATAGTCATGCAACACTGTACATCAATTACATTTAAGCCATTTTTTCCCACAAAGAGAGCTTTATTTTGGTGGTATTTTATCACCTCTGCGTTTTTTATTTTTTGAGCTATAAACAAAAAAAGACTGACAATTTTGAAAAAAAACAATATTTTTTACTTTTTGCTATTAAACATATCCAATTAAAAAATTTTTTAAAATCTAATTTCTTCATAAATTTAGGCAAAAATGTATTCTGCTACATGTCTTTGCTAAAAAAAAAATCCCAATACGTGTAAATTGGTTTATTATTTTTATTTAAATTTTTCTTATACTAGTAATGGCAGCTATCAGCAACTTACAGCAGGACTGCGGTAGGCATTCTGATACTGGGTGGAAACTGACTAACTGCCACTGACATCACCAGTGACACTAATACATTGATCAGTGCTAATAAAAAGCACTGACACTGTACTAATGACACTGGGCAGGAAGGGGTTAACATATGGGGGATCAAAGGGTTAACTGTGTGCTGTGTGTGATTCACTAGGGAGACATGCTGTGCAGAGAGATACAAAGCAGCATGTCCATGCAGACAGGAGAAATACTCTGTCTTGTTTACACACAGGTCTCTCCCCTGTCAGCTTTGCCGAGGATCTCTGAGTCCCAGCCTGGAAACGTCGTCCAGGACCCAGTGATTGAGTTCCCCAGCAGCCAATAGTGGCGCGGATAGGGCGGCGTGTGCCCCCTACCCTGAGATGCAAATCACATATATACGCGTGATTTTGTGCAGCCATGCCGCTCTGTAGCAATACTTCTGCTATCGGGCGGAGGGCAAGCGGTTAATGTTCCCAGTGTCACAAAATGACTTTAAGTTTGTAAAACTTTTCTACACTTTTTTTTTATTTTTCTGAAAATTTCTATTTCTTCAGGAAAAAAATTTTTTTTTTTTTCCATGGCTTCAAAATTTCCAGAAACTTTACATTTCTAGGAGCAAGACCTGTAAGTGTTCTGTATCCTTTGTGTTAGTATGAGAAGGGAGCTGAGGTGTTGCTGTTTAAAACCCAATGTACTAGACAGAGGGGACAACCCCATTGGGCATTATGTGCAGACCAGGTTTCAGGACTTTGATACTAACTCCCCATTCCACATCATCTAATGCTGGCTGCATTCCTCAGACAGAGGCCCTCTCCACACATCATAATGACCGGTAGCACATGGTCCCCCTGGACTTGGTTGAGTGACACTGAAGCAGGACAGCTGGTAACTTTTATGTTTCCATCAACTAATCAAATTGCTGGATTTGACCCATTTTACTCCATCATGGTCTCTATCTGAGCTTCCTCCAATTACTCTCTCAAGAGTCGCCTAAGCTTGTAACAATCTGATCATCCTGGAGTCCTTTCAATCATCCTCTGAGATATGTCTTCTGGGCCGACCATGATCATTGCTAAATGATACTATGAAAATAGCTGATTCTTGGATGCAGTGTCATGATGTATGTACGCCGTACCATGCAAACCTTTCTTCTGAAAGGAGACATTTATTATAATGTGTCAATTTTCATGTCATTCAAACAATTCTCCTTTCTTTCAGATGAGCTGTGCTGTCAGTGACACAAGACATCTACTATTACTACATCTCTGATTCATCTCTCCTGTCCTACACAACATCCCTGAGACATCTCTCCTGTCCTACTCGACACTAGGTCTCTGATCCACCTCTCCTATCCAATTTAATTCTAAATCTGTGACCCATCTCTCCTGTCCTACTCCACACTCTGTCTCTGACATGTCTCTCCTGTCCTACTCCACACTAGGTCTCTGACACATCTCTCCTGTCCCACTACACACTATATCTCTAAACTGTCTCTTTGGCCCTACTCCATATTAAGCCTCTGACCCATCTCTCCTGTCCTACTCCACATCATATCTCTAACCCATCTCTCCTGTCCTACTCCACACTACCTCTCTGATCCATCTCTGCTGTACTACTCCATGCTAAATCTCTGACCCATTTCTCCTGCCCTACTCCACTCTACGTCTCAGACCTGTCTCTCCTGTCCTCCACACTATGTCTTTACCCTTCTCTCCTGTCCTTCTCCGCACTACATGTCTGACCCATCTCTCCTGCCCTTCCACCATATGTCTTTTCCCCATCTCTCTCATTCTACCCCACACTTCCTAGAAGACTGTGAGTCCCACTGCACACTATGTCTCTGACCCATTTTCCTGTCCCACTACATACTATATCCCTTTCCCTTCTCTCCTGTCCTACTACACACTACGTCTCTGACCCATCTCTCCTGTCCTATTCCACACTGCATCTCTCACCCATCTCTCTGGTCTTTCACCACACTATGTTTCTGACCTGTCTCTTTTGTCCTACTCCACACTACGTCTTTGACTTGTCTCTCCTGTCCTATTTTGCTCTACATCTCTCACTTATCCTGTGCTGTCGTACTCCACACGACATCTCTGACCCATCTTTCCTGTCTTAATCCACACTACATATCTAACCCATCTCTGATATCCTACTCCACACTGCATCTCTGACCCGACTCTCCTGTCCTATACCACACTTTGACTCTGGCCCGTTGCTCCTGTCCTAGTCCACACTACATCTCTAACCTGTCTGTTCTGTCCTTCACTGCACTATGCCTCTCACCCATCTCTCCTGTCCTTCTCAAAACTCTGCCTCTCACCCATCTCTCCTGTCCTCCACACTACATCTCTAACCAATTTCTCCTGTCCAATTCTGCACTACACCTTTGACCCGTCTCTCCTATCCTACACCACCAGGGGCGGACTGACCATTTGGAAACTCGGGCACTGCCCGAGGGCCCGGGGTCAGTCAGGGCCCCATGAGATGCCCCTGGTACCTTTTTCATAGGCTTTTTTGAGTTTGGGTAAGGACACAGGGGCCCCATGATCCCCTATTGCCTGGGGGCCCCATGAGTTGTCAGTCCGCCCCTGTACACCACACTACATCTTTCACCCATCTCTCTGGTCTTTCACCATACTACGTTTCTGACCCGTCTCTCCTCTCTTAATCCACATTATGTCTCTGACCCATCTCTCCTGTCCTGATCCACACTATGGGGCAACTCTGCATAGAAGCCAGTCAGCTTCCAGGTCTTATCGCCGCAGCTTAACTGAACAAGCTGAATTTAGAAGCTGATTGGCTACCATGCACAGCTGCACCAGATTCTGAGTGCACCAGTTTTAGTAAATCTCTCTATATCTCTGACCCAGCTCTCTTGGTCTACACCACATTTTGTCCGTGGCCCATCTTTCCTGTTTTAGTCCACGCTACATCTCTGACCCGTCTGTTCTGTCATTCACCACACTATGCCTCTGACATATCTTTCCTGTCCTTCTGAACACTATGCCTCTCACACATCTCTCCTGTCCTACTGCACACTACATGTCTGACCCATCTCTCCTGTCCTTCCACCATACCATCTCTCTCATTCCATCCACTTCCTAGAAGACGGTGAGACAATCACACAGGGTCTGGTTCTAGCACATGAGCATCTCTTCTGTAGCTCTCAGGTTGTCATCATCCTGAGCAGTTTGTGGCCTAGTTATAAACTCCAGAATCTTCCTTTCCTGCTATATTCACATTGCCCGTTTACAGTGCTGTTTGCTGTCATTTCTCTTCTCATTTCTTTTGATTCAGCTGAAAATAGCCCACAGACATCTATCTTGCAGATATCATGACCAATTTATAGGACTTTTATGAGCTTTCATTTATAATGTACTCCACCAAAAGCACAGCGGAATTTATTATTTTCAGTGGAGGGATGCTGGAGCCGGTTAAAGTTTATAAATCGTCTCTCTGGGGTGCTGTATTCTTTCATGAGCAGCTCTGTACTGGAACCAACATCACACTGCCAGCAGCTGGGAGCCACAGCCTGGCCATCGCCTAATCTTTGTGACAACACACACAGCAATCTACACACAACTCAGGACAGACAATGACTAACAATACTATCTCTTCTCTGACATAATTCTAGCTTTACATTCCCTTTCCTATCAAAATGTCACTAAACCCACATCATAAAAAAAACTATCAATAAATATGGGGAGCACAGTGGGTAAGTGGTTAGCACTTCTGCCTGACAGTACACAAGTCGTTGGTTTGAATCCCAACGACGGCACCACTTGCCTGGAGTTTGCATGTTCTCCCTGTGCCTGCGTGGGTTTCCTCTGGGTCCTCCGGTTTCCTCTCACACTCCAAAGACATGCTGGTAGGTGAATTGGCTCCTGTCTAAATTGTCCCTAGTATATGTATGAATGTGAGTTAGGGACCTTAGATTGTACGCCCCTTGAGGGTTAGGGACTGATGTGAATGTATAATATACTGTATGTAAAGTGCTGTGTAAATTAATGGCGTTGTATAAGTACCTAAAATAAAATAAATGCTGTGTTACGTGCTGTTCATACTCATTCACTATGACATTTGTTTTCAGCAAAAAACCTTGTTGTTCTCTGTCTCCCCCTTCTGTCCATGTCCCCAATACAGTTGGGCATTTTACAGAGCAGTGTAGGCGGCTACTGCATATGCTTAGTTTTCAGTGAGTTTCTATGCTGAGCATTTCCTCTCAATCACATCTGAGCTGCCCATGTGGTTAACACAGTGGTAAATGACAGCTCTCTCCCTCCCTCCTCTTCCATGCCCACTAACCAGCTAAACGCAGTGGGGGTGGGATAATACATCTTGATTGATGGAGGCTTCACTTCCCTGTTTACCTGCAGACAAGGCTGGGAAAGGTCTGGGTCACATGACAGCTGTATATCAATTAGAAAAAAGGTACTTATGTATATATATTTTTTCAGTTAAAATAATTACAGTGCCATCATCCATATACAGAAAGAAAAGGGATAATGTAAATTAAACAGTGGGTGTTTCGTATCACTTTAATAATGTGGGCAACAAGTCCCATTTTTACTGGCCAGATGAAAACACTACGATTGGAAAACCTGTGGCCTCCTTCCTTCTTCAAGATATTCACTGCGACACCAGTTAAAGCCCACAGCAACCAATCAAAAAACATTTTTATTAGTGTGATGATGCACTGAGCTGCTGAAAGCTGATATTTGTTTGGCTGGAAAATTATACAACTCCCCCCTTCCAGCAGTGTGTATAGAGGCAGTAGGATGACATCCATTAGCCATTCCAGGCTGAAATCAGTAGATGAGACGCTCTCCAAGCAGATGAGATTTTTAATGATCCCAATAAACCTTCAGAGGTAGTGGATGTGTATTTAGCCATTTGTCCTTGTAAGAGCGTATGATAAATTATCTGTAAGGAGAGGTGTTATTAAGCTTTCTGATAAAATATTTTCAGAATGCTGACTGGAGAGAAAATATTAAAGAGTGCGAATACGAGGAATACCAGAGTTGAGATCTGTTGGAGGCCAGCGGCGCCGGCGGAGTTTCCAAGATTTCCTGGGTCTCCCTACCTTCAATCTGTTACAGCTACACTCCAGGCAGGCATAAAGTACACAAATTAATGAAGCTGTGTATTCATTAATACATCATTAAATATATTTCTTTTAACCACTTCCACCTCCAAAGGATTTACCCCCCTTCCTTACCAGGCCATTTTTTTTCGTTATGACGCTGCATTACCGTTGCAGCCCTGCACCCAAATGAAATTTACTTTCTTTTTTCCCAAGAATAGAGCTTTCTTGCGGTAGTATTTGATTGCCTGTGTGTTTTTTTAAGTTTTGTGCTATAAAAAAAAAGACTGAGAGAATTTTGAGAAAAAAAACAATATGTTTGACTTTTTGCTATTAAACATATCCAGTAAAAAATTTTTAAAAATCAAATTTCGTCATAAATTTAAGCAAAAATGTATTGAGCTCCATGTCTTTGCTACAAAAAATCCAAATGCGTGTAAATTAATTGGTTTACGTGAAATAGCGCCTACAAATGTCTGTATATATACTGGAATTTTTATTTGTTATTTTTACTAGTAATGGCGGCGATCAGCGACTTATAGCAAGACTGCGGCGGACATTCTGACACTGGTGGGGGGAACTAACATGTTTCACTGACATCCCCAGTGACACCAATACAGTGATCAGTTGTAATAAAAAAGCTCTGACACTGTACTAATGGCACTGGGCAGGAAGGGGTTAACATGTGAGGAGATCAAAGGGTTAACTGTGTGCTGTTTTACTGTAAGCTGTGTGTGCGCTTCACTGTAAGCACAGTGCTTTGCATGGCTCTCCTATCCAGAGCCATATAAAGCAGTGTGCAGGAGCTGACAGGGGAGAGAACTGTTTTGTTTACTTACAGTTCTCTCCCTCCATTTGTAATGCTCTTCGATCACTGGGTGTTGGCGAGTAATCACTGGCCAGGACCTGGTGATTGATAGCCGATTGAATAGCGGCCCGGGAAGGGCGCATGTGTGGCTCGTGCGCGTTCCCTACCCAGAAATGCAAAATCACATATATATATATTTTGCGCACCCCTGTAGCAGTATATCTGCTTTAGGGGGGCGGTAAAGCGATTACATGCAGCCCCAGTACCTGAATGTGACCTGTTGCAATACCTGTAAAGCAGGGCTGAGACTGAGAGAGGGAGGAGTAGGATGACAGCCAATCAGATAAGCCTCATGCAAATATGCTGACAGGGAGCCTGTTGACAGGAAGAGAGAGCAGAGAGATGACCTGATCAGTCTCCTACTGCCTCCTCATTGTCGAGTGAGCAAGCAGGGAGTGTATTGAAGACAACACTGTATTCCTTCTGCGGTCAATAATTGCATATATTCCAGCTATCCCAGATTTACCAAAACAGCGCCACATCTTGAACCCCAGGTGATGTACTCTGTAACTGGATAACGCATTTGTTACAGGGTCTGGGGCAACGAGTGGGCAGTCTTCACATAGGAGGGAACTTGGTTAACTAGAGAGTTGGGTGTATGTAACCGTAAAAGAGAAAATGATGTATAAATCTCAGGATTGGACGGACAGAAATAGAAATTCTATGGAAAGTAAAACAGCTCCCATAAATGTTTTTCTTCTGTGTATTTAGCTGATTTTGCAGAGTTTAGCTTTGTAATGTGTTTTCCATAGACATTCCGGTTAAACACAGATGGCACAATGGGGCCACAAATGTGACGGAGGCGTCTCCAGGACAAAATACACCCGGCAAAAGACATTCATCTCTTCTCTTTACATGTTCCGTTTGATGTCACGTAAATGTTTTGTATTGTGTGTTAGGAAACAGACAGAAATAGCTGTGTTTATCATCTGGAGATTATTGATGAAGGAAAACGTGGCAGAGTCTGCCTGAGGTTCGCTCCCAGAATCCCGCGCTCTCCGTGGGGCGCTCTCTGTACACAGAGAGACCACAGCCATAGTCATTGTTATTTCATTGTGGATTTGCAGACAAAGCCCCCTGCTGACAGCCAGAAAAACAAAATCTGACACAAAAGCTAATATTTACTGGCCAGAATACACAGTAAGTGGTTGGTTACAGCGAGAGCCCAGCGCTGCCCGCGGGATGACGCAGATGTCATACAGCAACGTCGTCTCAGCGGTTATATGTTTGCCAAACATGAGGATTAGGATGTCTGAAGGTCTTCTAGATGGTGGATTCGTGTCTCATGCCAGCAGGGACCATTCAGCCTGAAAGGTCCCGGGATGAATAAGAATTGTTAGATGGGACCCAAGGCCCTGGGCAGAAGTCCGGCCATGAAATTGGGACTGGCTCCCCATTACAGTTCAAAGAATGTGTTTGGAGCTCACATGGCTGGGCGTTGGTTTCCTGTGTTTGATGTGTTTGAAATGCCAACAAATGGTGTTCAGCTAATTTTCCTTCATCCCAATGGTGCCAGGTGAATGATAGCCCTGAAGCTGCGTATGACCTGCTTTGCGTTGCATTTCTTTGAACTCAGCACATCCCAATGACATACATTAGCATTCCAGAAAAAATGGACCAAAGCTGCCTTTTGCGTTTTCAGATTCACATTGTTGAGCAATACTGCATTTGCAATGCAGTGGAGTTTGACAATAACCCCATCCACACAAGCCAATGGAGGGCCCTGTTCAGCGCTTGGACTTCTAGCCTGATCCATTCCAGTATTTGTACCTATAGGCCAGCCTTTCTCAACTAGGGTTCCAAAGATCCATTATCTCCTGCGCTCAAGGACTCAGATCAAACAGGCGTTAGTAACAAGCAGCGTGTTGTGTGTTCATCCGCTGGTGATCAGAGGTTGTGCAGCTCTATCATGAAGCTGGGGAAGCTTAATAAAACTGTAGAGGAAGATGAAAGAAAGAGCGCACAAACCTTGCGCATTACCTCAATAAATAGTGACTAATTTTATTAATAAGGAAATATACTCACAAAATGATTGTATAACAGGCATAGGTAACCATAATCCAAACAGGGTTACAGGTAAATCAAAAAGGGGGGGGGGGTGAAGTCTAATGCGTTTCGAAGGGTGCTCCCTTCTTCATCAGAGCTGGGTTTGGCAGATGGAAACTTCAGTATGGCAGAGTTCCCATGGCAAGGAGATATTCAGTCACTGAGTGTCAGTATTACAGCAGTTCAGCCTGTTCCATGGGAACTCTGCCATACTGAAGTTTCTATCGGCCAAACCCAGCTCTGATGAAGAAGGGAGCACCCTTCGAAACGCGTTAGCCTTCATCCCCCCCCTTTTTGATTTACCTGTAACCCTGTTTGGATTATGGTTACTTATGCCTGTTATACCATCATTTTGTGAGTATATTTCCTTATTAATAAAATTAGTCACTATTTATTGAGGTAATGCGCAAGGTTTGTGCGCTCTTTCTTTCATCTTCCTCAACTAGGGTTCCTCCAGAGGTTGCTAGGGTTTCCTTGAGTAATAAGCAACTTCTGCCTCTCAGCTGAGTAACCACTGATACCAATGATTGTTTAAATCTCTGTAAGAATGGGATTTTTGCAGATAACCACAAATGTAAGGAGCATTCTTCCCAGTGATTGTCATACTAATATACCATGAGCTGTGGATATATTCATTATTGGAAGGGTTTCTCTGAACCTGGAATGTTATTTCAAAAGTTAATCCGTGAAGAAAAGGTTAAAATGGCAGCTACTGACCATCCATATAGTGGCATCCTTAAAATACAGGGGGTTGACCGCAGCTACAGTGTGCAGAGACTGTATGCGCACATAATACACAGAAATGATCAACAAAGTGATAAACTTCCATTGTAATACAACCCATTCTCCGATGTGCTATGCCACCCATGGTTCCGATATCAGCAGTAACAATGCTTTTAATTTTGTGTTCACAAAATCGTAAAAAATGTAAGAATAAATTAAGTAAATGGCACCACCTGGATGAACAGTCCCACCTCCACCGAAAATGGTGGCTGTTCTACATATCGATCTACTTATCAGTGTGGATGGATTATTTTCACTGTAGGTGGTCATATGGTGAAAATGTTTGGAGGAATTAGCTGGTGGAAAGGTTGGAGGTGGCATTTCTCAGACTAAGATCTGGAGAAGTCATGTTCACCAATACAAAAAAATCTCCAAAATTGTTGAATGAGGGTTTTGCTTTGTGGGGAGTTTTCACAGTTTTGGAGATAAAATGGTTTGTTTTCTCTGTAGGTGATCAGGTGGGTTTACAAGGTGCTCCACAGTGAATGGTTCCTCTAATCTGTCAGCAAACTCTGTGAGGATTTCGCAAATTGGATTTCAGACCAAGTGTAGTCAGAATGATCTCCAGTTGGCAGATTCCATGGATGGTGGCTGAGACCGTTACATAGATCACATACTCAGATCCTATTGACAAAGGTTGAGACCCTGAAATAGCTCTCATACTTAGATCCCATAAGCTCACATCTAACAGACTGAAGCTCAGACCCCTACAAAGATCCTAAACTCAGATCCCCAAGAGAGAGGCTGAAACCTCTACATAGATTACGTACTCACTTCCCATTGACAGAGGCTGAGAACCCTACATAGATTCCACAGACGGAGGCTGAGCTCTATACATAGATTCCATACTTAGATCTCTTTGATGGAAGCTGAGAGCCCTACATAGATCCTAAACTCAGATCCTATAGACAGAGGCTAGGACCCCTACATAGATTTCATATTCAGTTTCCATTGATGAAGTCTGAAACCCCTACATAGATTCCATAAACGGAGGTTGAGCTCTCTTCATAGATTCCATACTTAGAACCCTTTGATGAAGCTGAGACCTCTACATAGATTCCTTACTCAGATCCCAAAGATGAAAGTTTAGACCCCCTACAGAGATCCAGTACTGAGATCCTGAAGATGGAGGCTGAGATACCTATAGAGATCCCATACTGAGATCCCATAAACAGAGGCTGAGACCCCTGCAGAAATCCCATAGATGGAGGTTGAGACTCCAAAAGAAATCCCACAGATGGAGGCTGAGAGCCCTACAGAGGCCCCCTACTCAGATCCCATAGATAGAGACTGAGACTCCTATAGAGATCCCATAATGAGATCCCATAGACCACATGTCAAGCACAAGGCCCGAGGGCCGAATCTGGCCCTCCAGGTCATTACATTTGGCCCTCTCATGTCTCCTGCAACTGCAGCACCCTCCATATCTTTATTCCCACCTTGTCTCAACAGTTGGCAGCAGGAAGGAGGACAGGACTCCTCCGCTGTGGAGTGGCTTGTTTCTGAACCCCACCCATTTCAGCAGTTGCCAGCAGAGAGGAGGACAGAACTCCTGCTACAAACAGATCCTCTGCCTAAGCTGCTGCAGCACCCCCTCATCTCCACCTCCCCTGGTCTAAGCATTCAACAGACTCCAGCAGCTGACTCCAGCCCTCCTCTGATCCTCCTCCAGACCTTGAACATTCTGCTTCCCAGATCTGCCCCCAGCTTCTTCCAGGCAGGAGCACAAGATAAGGGGGGTGCACTGTAATGTAACGGAGGGTGGGTGACTCTTGACTTCTGATGGTGGGTTGGCTCTTGATATCTGATGTAAGAGGGGGTGAGGTGCTTTTGACACCTAGTCTTATGGATGCAACTGGAGTTTGACACCCCTGCCATAGACCCCTACGTAGATCCCTTACTCAGATCCCATGGGCCAGCTTATATCAACCTTTTAAACTTTAGAAACCCATGAAATAACCCAGATCCCAGAGAACCCCTGAATAATATTTATTAAATTTACAGCTCATGAGCATGAACGTTAAGTTGTATTATAACAATAGATGAAAGAATGAATGAATCCATAGCATGGGTAGCACAGTAGCTAAATGGTTAGCACTTCCGCCTGGCAGTACTAGGGCCGTTGGTTCAAATCCCAGCCACGGCACCTCTTGCCTGGTGTTTGTATGTTCTCCCTGTGCCTGTGTGGCTTTCCTCTGGGTACTCTGGTTTCCTCCCACACTCCAAAGACATGCTGGTAGGTTAATTGGATCCTGTCTAAATTGTCCCTAGTATGTGTATGTATGAATGTGAGTTAGGGACCATAGATTGTACACCCCTTGAGGGTTAGGGACTGAGGTGAATGTACAATATATATGTAAAGCACTGTGTAAATTGATGGCGCTATATAAGTATCTGTAATAAATAATACCTAGGGCTTCACTATATGATCATTTTTTTCAGTACTAACAATCAAATTAAACAAATAATATTAATTTCCAGAAATTACACATTGACATTTAAAATTGTAGTGTTCCCTAACATTCAGTGAGCTCATTGGAAAAGTGATCCCTTATGTTGATTATCAGTGAAGAAATCTTCCCATCACTACCTTCCTCTCCAGATAATATCACCATTATCGGAATAAAACCTCACAGAGACCTGCTGGAGGAATCATGCCTCCACCACAGAGAAACTGCTCCACCTGCTGCTGAAATATGGTACTACAGAGGACCAGAGCTGCAGCACCCCAAATTCCTGTCTCTGCTGCTCTCCAGATATAGGTTATTTTATTATTATTATTATTATTATTACAGGTACCTATATAGCACCATCAATTTACTCAGCGCTTTACATATATATTGTACAATCACATCAGTCACTAACCCTCAAGGGGCGTACAATCTAAGGCCCCTAACTCACATTCATACATACACATACTAGGGACAATTTAGACAGGAGCCAATTAACCTACCAGCATGTCTTTGGAGTATACAGGAGTGACATCACTGCTCTCTAGATATAATATATATTAAATAGGAGTGACATCACCGCTCTCCAGATATAAGATATATTATACAGGAGTGACATCACCACTCTCCAGATATAAGATATATTATACAGGAGTGACATCACCACTCTCCAGATATAAGATATATTATACAGGAGTGACATCACCGCTCATCAGATATGTTATATTATACAGGAGTGACATCACCGCTCTCCAGATATAAGATATATTATACAGGAGTGACATCACCGCTCATCAGATATGTTATATTATACAGGAGTGACATCACCGCTCTCCAGATATAAGATATATTATACGGGAGTGACATCACCGCTCATCAGATATGTTATATTATACAGGAGTGACATCACCGCTCTCCAGATATAAGATATATTATACAGGAGTGACATCACCGCTCTCCAGATATAAGATATATTACACGGGAGTGACATCACCGCTCTCCAGATATAAGATATATTATACGGGAGTGACATCACCGCTCTCCAGATATAAGATATATTACACAGGAGTGACATCACCGCTCTCCAGATATAAGATATATTATACAGGAATGACATCATCGCTCCCCAGATGTAAGTTATATTATACAGGAGTGACATCACCGCTCTCCAAATACAGCGACATCACTTTTCCTACCTCACTTTTTCTAAAGGCTGAAATCTGAATTTTCCAGAAGTGTCCAGATTTTGGGACCTACTCCACCAAAACTGATGTCAGTGATTTCGCAATTTCGTATATGTATGTGATTTTGCGCACCCCTGCTGCCCTGTAGCAGTATATCTGCTATAGGGCGGCAGGAAAGGGCAGTACTCAGAGGTGGGTAGGGGGTGGAACCAAGGAACAGTGCTCAGGCGCGGTAGGAGCGGAGACAAGGGGTGATTTGGAAAGAGAGAGTCCCCGTACCTATTCCCTGAGAAAAAAAAAGCCCTGCCAATGGCCATCACACTAATGTATCATGAGTTGTAGATATAGCAATTATTAGCAGGGGTTCTCTGAGACCGGAAAGTTATTTCAAGGGTTCCTCTGTGCTGAAAAGACTGAGAAAGTCTGATAAGAAACCTCCCCTGCAGCCTTGAGCGGGCGGAGAGCACCTTCCTGGAAAACCTCATCAAAGGAAATTTTTCATACAAGG
Organism: Staurois parvus; assembly: GCA_951230385.1. Lineage (NCBI taxonomy): Eukaryota > Metazoa > Chordata > Amphibia > Anura > Ranidae > Staurois > Staurois parvus. Next base: position 169,525 of record CATNWA010014107.1, on the reverse strand, counting down.
AAAGTTTCACCAAGTATCGTCTTGTCTCATCTGTAACTAGAAAGAAGTTTAATTGATGTTGCGAATGGAGATTCTGGTGTAGAGATATCTTGTTATCGATAATTAAAGACGGAAAGAAATCTGCGACGGGTCTCGGGGTATCGCTGTACAGCGTGTCATCTACGGCAGAACAAGAGATACATCTCCGATGAGCAGAACGAGCTGAATAATTCAGCCTGGACGGGGAGGGGGGCACCCCCAATCCTGTCATTACCGCTTCGCCCTGTAAAATATTCATCACACACCGTGTTCTAAGTGTAACCTGAACGCAGATTAAGAGAAAAGCCGAATGACTCTCCGATTTCCACGTTCTACTAGAGCAGCCACCTGATGTTATATTCATTCTCTCTCTCCTTCTCTCCCCCCCCCCCCCCCCTCTCTCTTCCCTCCCTCCCCCCCCCCCCCCTTTTCTCCTTCTCTCTCCCTCCTTCTCTCTCTTTCTCCTTCTCTCTCCTCCCCTCTCTCTTCCCCCCCTTCTTCTTCTCTCTCTCTCTCTCTCTCCCTCCTTCTCCTCTCTCCCCCCCTCTCTCTCTCCTCCTTCACCCCCCCCTCTCTCCTCCTGCCCCCTCTCCTCTCACCCCCCTCTCTCTCTCCCTCCTTCTCTTCCCCCTCTCTCCCTCCCTCCTTCTCTCCCTCTCCTTCTCTCTCTCTCTCCCCCCTCTCTCCCTCCCTCCTTCTCTCCCTCTCCTTCTCTCTCTCTTTCTCCTTCTCTCTCCTCCCCTCTCTCTTTCCTTCTCTCTCCCCTCTCTCTTTCCTTCTCTCTCCCCTCTCTCTTTCCTTCTCTCTCCCCTCTTTCTCCTTCTCTCTCTTTCCTCCCTCACTCCTTCTCCTCTCTCTCTCCTCTCTCCGTCCTTCTCCTCTCTCTCTCCCCCCCTCTTTCCTTCTCTCTCTCCTTCTCCCCCCCATCTCTCTTCCTCTCTCTCTCCTTCTCTCTCCTTCTCCCGCCCCCTCTCCTCTCTCCCTCTCCCCCCTCTCTCTCTCCCCCCTTCTCTCTCTCTCTTAGGCTGCATTTTTTTCTGCACAGAACTGTACTAAATTGCAGTAAATGGCATCAAAAACACAATGGAATGCGCCAGAAACGCACTGAAACGCACATATCCCTATTTATATTGAAGAAAAAGAGAGGGAAAAAAATGAACTGGAGTGCATAAAAAAATGCACCAGAACAGCTTAGTGAACACATATACATACACCTGACATAAATATTGAAGGGGACAGGGACAGAGATGGCAGATCTATGAATCACAGATATTGCAGGGGACAGAGATGATCTATGGCTCATATACAGTCATGGCCAAAAATATTGGCACCCCTGCATTTCTGTCAGATAATGCCCCCAAAAATGTTACAATTACAAATGTTTCGGCATTCTCGTGTTTATTTCTTATGTTTGTATTGGTATGACACAAAAAAGTGGAAAATAAAAAGCCAAATCTGACATATTCCACTCAAAATCCCCAAAATAGACTGGACAAAATTATTGGCACCCTCAATTTAATATTCGGTAGCACACCCCTTGGAAAAAATAACTGAAATTAACCGCTTCCTGTAACCATCAATGAGTTTCTTCCATCTCTCTACTGGAATTTTGGAGCGCTCTTCTTTTGCCAATTGCTCCAGCTCTCTCAGATTGGAAGGGTTCCTTCTCCCAACTGCTGTTTTGATATCTATCCACAGGTGCTCTATGGGATTGAGATCCGGACTTATTGCTGACCAGTTCAGTGCTCTCCAGCGCTTTGTCTGAAACCATTTGTAGCAGTAACCCCTTAGGGGTTGCTGATAACTTGGGTCCCCCTATAGTCCTGCACAGCAGCAGGCAATCTGCATTCTCCACACAAGCTTACATTCAAAGTCTGAAATTACTCCTTGAGTTTTTGTTTTGTTGTTTATTGAGGGGATTTAGAATTTGGGTAGGGTAAGGGGGTAGCTTGCATTTGTCTGGAAGTTGATTGAGGTTCTTAAGCCAACATTCAAACAATCTTTTTGTTGTAATCTTTGATCAATTTTTCTCTTTTATCCACGTCCAGAGAGATTAGCTACAGTGCCATGGGCTGGAAACTTCTTGACAATGTTGGGCACAGTGGACACAGGAACATTAAGAATTTTGGAGATGGATTTGTAACCTTGAGGTTGTCCATGCTTTTCCACAATTTTTGTTCTTAAATCCTCAGACAATTCTTTGCTGCTCTTTCTCTTTTCCATGCTCCATGTGGCATACAAACAACAGAATGGTTGAGTCAATTTTTCACCACTTTAACTGGTTGACAGTGTGATTTCTATATTGTCAGCAACTGTTAATTGATACAGGTGAGTTTAATTACAAACTACAGGAGCATCTTAAACTTGAAATGCAGTTATTTCTTACAGTTTTCTGAATGTGCCAATAAGTTTGTCCAGTCCATTTTTAGGCTGTTGCATGGAATGTGTCAGATTTGGTTTTTTGTTTCTCCACTTTTTTGTGTCATACCAATACAAACAAAAGAAATAAAAATGAGAATTCCAAAACATTTGTAATTGCAACAGTTTTCTTGGCGAAGTGATGCATTATCTGACAGAAATGCAGCGGTGCCAATATTTTTGGCCATGACTGTATAACTAAACCCAATAATTGTAAGGGACAAACATGATGGAACTATGGATCATATATAGCTGACACAAATATTAGAAGGGACAGAGATGGCAGATCTATGGATCATATACAGTCACATAAATATTGGAAGGGGCAGAGATGGCAGATCTATGGATCATATATAGCAGACGCAAATATTGGATGGGACAGAGATGGCAGATCTATGGATCCTATACAGTTAAATAAATATTGAAGGGGACAGAGATGGCAGATCTGTGGATCATAAACAGTTAAATAAATATTGGAGGGGACAGAGATGGCAGATCTATGGATCATATATAGCTGACCCAAATATTGGAAGAGACAATTTGACAGATCTACCGATCAAATACAGATGACTCAAATATTGGAAGAGACAATTTGACAGATCTACCGATCAAATACAGATGACCCAAATATTGGAAGAGACAATTTGACAGATCTACCGATCAAATACAGATGACTCAAATATTGGAAGAGACAATTTGACAGATCTACCGATCAAATACAGATGACCCAAATATTGGAGGGGTTGTGGACAGAGGAGACAGATGAATCACATACAGCTGACCCAAATATTTAAGGAGACAAAGATGGTGGACCTACGGGTCACATACATCCGACACAAATATTGGAGGTGATGGTGTCAGAGATGGCGGATCTATGGATGATGTACAACCATCCCGCAGATCTTCTGACACACGGCCGGCACGGTCTGGGCATATCGCACTCGTTTAATTAACATCTTCCATTCATTATAAAATCTCTGATCCTGTATTCCCCCTGGCTGCCTCTCGCTCACCTCCAACAAATGTTTATCTCGTTACTGGCATAATTGTTGAGCGGCGAAGGTCTAATTCCCCGCTAATTGCGTTCATCTGATCTCTCCAGGTAGTGAGTTATGTCACCGGCCTCTAGTAAATGATCCATGAAGGCATTTTCAGATATAATATAGCAAAGAAAGATTCTGTGTAATTAAGACGGGATAATGAGGAGGACACAATACCACCTGACTTGTTCATCGGAAGACGTGCACGTTACGGTGTTTATCCCCTGCCAGCGATCTGTCAGTGCTATCAGAAGACCTCAGAGCGGGATTATAATAATATCGACACACGCTCAGCTCAGGAACGGCAAGGGGAAAGTGAGAAATTGTGCTCCTGGGATCTACACACTGAATGTAACTGTAATATGGTATGGTGAACAACAACAGTACAACAGTAGCACCATCTAGTGTTACATTATTACATACAGGATTGGTCTGGCTGGTACCATCTTAGTTCTATGCTGAATATACAGTACAACAGCATGTTTCCTTTCTAATGCCAACTACAGGAACACTAAAAATCATCACTACAATAAAGAAAATGGATAAATAGTATTAGTCCAATTAAGGGCATGGAAGTCACAAGGAACCCCTTCCCCAGAGCGCCCCTGGCACCTAAAACCCTGCCAGTGGAGGGAATTTCTTCATTGCCCACAAGAAGTCTGTGGAAGGGGGGCTCTTACACAGACCTGCCATCACTGGATTAGACACTGGGGGGGGGCACCTTCAGAAATCGCTGGAACCTATGTTACAAATAGATTGATTAAAAGTGTTGTATGTTTATTTCTCTACTTTTTTCTTACCTGCACCCATGGTGGGTTAGAGGTATGACGGACTAGAATACACAGGTGGACAATGGTGGGAGAAATAGACGTAGGGCGGACTGTATGACCTCTGGGATAACACATTCTCCCAGTTGGGGCCCTGTACCCCTATGTATAACACAGGTGGAAGATAGTGGGAGAATTAGATGTAGGGTGGACTATATGGCCTCTGGGATAACACATTCTCCTAGATGGGGCCCTATACTCTGTATAACACAGGTGGTAGATAGTGGGAGAATTAGATGTAGGGTGGACTATATGACCTCTGGGATAACACATTCTCCTAGTTGGGGTCCTAAACCCCTCCATATAACACAGGTGGACGATAGTGGGAGAATTAGATGTAGGGTGGACTATATGACCTCTGGGATAACACATTCTCCTAGCTGGGGTCCTAAACCCCTCCGTATAACACAGGTGGACGATAGTGGGAGAATTAGATGTAGGGTGGACTATATGACCGCTGGGATAACACATTCTCCTAGTTGGGGGCCTAAACCCCTCCGTATAACACAGGTGGACGATAGTGGGAGAATTAGATGTAGGGCGGACTATATGACCTCTGGGATAACACATTCTCCTAGTTGGGCCCTATACTCCTCTGTAGAACACACGTGGATGATAGTGGGAAAATTAGTTGTAGGGTGGACTATATGACCTCTGGGATAACACATTCTCCTAGATGGGGCCCTAAATCCCTCTGTATAACACAGGTGGACGATAGTGGGAGAATTAGATGTAGGGCGGACTTTATGACCTCTGGGATAACACATTCTCCTAGTTGGGGCCCTGTACCCCTCCGTATAACACAGGTGGACGATAGTGGGAGAATTAGATGTAGGGCGGACTTTATGACCTCTGGGATAACACATTCTCCTAGTTGGGGCCCTGTACCCCTCCGTATAACACAGGTGGACGATAGTGGGAGAATTAGATGTAGGGCGGACTTTATGACCTCTGGGATAACACATTCTCCTAGTTGGGGCCCTATACCCCTCCGTATAACACAGGTGGACGATAGTGGGAAAATTAGATGTAGGATGGGCTAATGACCTCCTAGGGTAATATATTCCCCTAGCTGGCATCCTATACTTCTCTGTATAACACAGGTGGACAATGGTTGGAGAATTATTTATAGGATTTACTAAATGACCTCAAGAAAAACACATTTCCCCTAGATGGGGCCTCCATATAATACTAGAAGATGATGGTGGGAGAATTAGGGTGGAGTCTATGGCCTCTGTAAAAACACATTCAGTTAGCTGGGGACCTATACTTCTTTGTATAAAACAGGAGGACAGTGGTTGGAAAATTAGATGATGGGCTATATGAACCCCAGGGTAACACATTCCCCTAGCTGGGACTCCATACTCTTCTGTATAACACAGGTGGATAATTGTGGGAAAATTAGATATAGGGCTGACTATTTGACCTCTGGGTAAAACATTCCCCTAGCTGGGGTCCTATGTTATAACACAAGTAGAGGATGATGGGAGAACTAGAGTTAGGTCCATATATATTTGGACACAGGAACAATTTTCATACTTTTGGCTCTGTATGCCACCAGAATAATTAAAATGAAACAATCGAAATGAATTTGAAGTGCAGACTTTCAGCTTTAGTTCCAGGGATTGAACATAAATATTAAGTACAAACCATTTTTATACTCCCTCCATTTTCAGGGGCTCAAATGTAATTAGACAAATTATTATTATTATACAGGATTTATATAGCGCCAACAATTTGCTCAGCGCTTTATAATATAACGGGAGACAATACAGAACAATACAGTTCAAAACAAGAGGGATAGGAGGGCCCTGATCCTTGGAGCTTACAATCTAGGACAAATGAATATAATCATAAATAAAATGTTCATTTATAATATTTTGTTGAGAATCCTTTACTGCCAATGACTGCCTGAAGTCTGGAACCCATGGACATTACCAAAGACTGGGTTTCCTCCTTTCTGATGCTTTGCCTGAAGTCTGGAACCCATGGACATTACCAAAGACTGGGTTTCCTCCTTTCTGATGCTTTGCCTGAAGTCTGGAACCCACGAACATTACCAAAGACTGGGTTTCCTCCTTTTTGATGCTTTGCCAGGCTCTAACTGCAGCTGTCTTCAGTTCTTTGTTTGTGGCTCTTTCTGCCTTTAGTTTTGCCTTCAGCCAGTAAAGTACATGCACCGTTGGGTTGAGATCAGGTGATTGACTCGGCCATTGCAGAATATTTCACCTCTTTTCCTTCAAAAGCTCCTGGGTTGCTTTTGCAGTGTGTTTTGGATCATTGTCCATCTGTACTGTGAAGCGCCGTCCAATCAACTTTGCTGCATTTGGCTGAATCGGTGTCATCTTCGGTGTGGTATGGTCATCCGCGTGTGGGTATGTCATCTTCGGTGTGGTATGTCATCCTCGGTGTGGTATGTCCATCTTCGGTGTGGTATGGTCATCTTCGGTGTGGTATGTCATCTTCGGTGTGGTATGTCATCTTCGGTGTGGTATGTCATCTTCGGTGTGGTATGGCCATCTTCGGTGTGGTATGTCATCCTCGGTGTGGTATATCATCTTCGGTGTGGTATGTCATCCTCGGTGTGGTATGGTCATCTTCGGTGTGGTATGTCATCCTCGGTGTGGTATGGTCATCTTCGGTGTGGTATGTCATCCTCGGTGTGGTATGGTCATCTTCGGTGTGGTATGGTCATCCTCGGTGTGGTATGGTCATCCTCGGTGTGGTATGGTCATCCTCGGTGTGGTATGTCATCTTCGGTGTGGTATGTCATCTTTGGTGTGGTATATCATCCTCGGTGTGGTATGTTCATCTTCGGTGTGGTATGGTCATCCTCTGTGTGGTATGGTCATCCTCGGTGTGGTATGGTCATCTTCGGTGTGGTATGTTATCTTCGGTGTGGGTATGTCATCCGCGGTGTGGTATGTCATCCTCGGTGTGGTATGTCATCCTCGGTGTGGTATGTCATCCTCGGTGTGGTATGGTCATCCTCGGTGTGGTATGGTCATCCTCGGTGTGGTATGGTCATCCTCGGTGTGGTATGGCCATCTTCGGTGTGGTATGTCATCCTCGGTGTGGTATATCATCTTCGGTGTGGTATGTCATCCTCGGTGTGGTATGGTCATCTTCGGTGTGGTATGTCATCCTCGGTGTGGTATGGTCATCTTCGGTGTGGTATGTCATCCTCGGTGTGGTATGGTCATCTTCGGTGTGGTATGGTCATCCTCGGTGTGGTATGGTCATCCTCGGTGTGGTATGGTCATCCTCGGTGTGGTATGTCATCTTCGGTGTGGTATGTCATCTTTGGTGTGGTATATCATCCTCGGTGTGGTATGTTCATCTTCGGTGTGGTATGGTCATCCTCTGTGTGGTATGGTCATCCTCGGTGTGGTATGGTCATCTTCGGTGTGGTATGTTATCTTCGGTGTGGTATGTCATCCGCGGTGTGGTATGTCATCCTCGGTGTGGTATGTCATCCTCGGTGTGGTATGGTCATCCTCGGTGTGGTATGGTCATCCTCGGTGTGGTATGGTCATCTTCGGTGTGGTATGTTATCTTCGGTGTGGTATGTCATCCGCGGTGTGGTATGTCATCTTCGGTGTGGTATGTCATCCTCGGTGTGGTATGTCATCCTCGGTGTGGTATGTCATCTTCGGTGTGGTATGTCATCCTCGGTGTGGAATGGTCATCCTCTGTGTGGTATGGTCATCCTCGGTGTGGTATGGTCATCTTCGGTGTGGTATGTTATCTTTGGTGTGGTATGGTCATCCTCGGTGTGGTATGTCATCTTCGGTGTGGTATGTCATCTTCGGTGTGGTATGTCATCCTCGGTGTGGTATGTTCATCTTCGGTGTGGTATGGTCATCCTCTGTGTGGTATGGTCATCCTCGGTGTGGTATGGTCATCTTCGGTGTGGTATGGTCATCTTCGGTGTGGTATGTTATCTTCGGTGTGGTATGTCATCCGCGGTGTGGTATGTCATCCGCGGTGTGGTATGTCATCCGCGGTGTGGTATGTCATCCTCGGTGTGGTATGTCATCCTCGGTGTGGTATGGTCATCCTCGGTGTGGTATGGTCATCTTCGGTGTGGTATGGTCATCCTCGGTGTGGTATGTCATCCTCGGTGTGGTATGTCATCCTCGGTGTGTGGTATGGTCATCCTCGGTGTGGTATGGTCATCCTCGGTGTGGTATGGTCATCTTCGGTGTGGTATGTTATCCTCGGTGTGGTATGGTCATCCTCGGTGTGGTATGGTCATCTTCGGTGTGGTATGTTATCCTCGGTGTGGTGTGGTCATCTTTGGTGTGGTCATCCTCGGTGTGGTGTGGTCATCTTCGGTGTGGTGTGGTCATCTTCGGTGTGGTATGCCATCCTCGGTGTGGTAGGCTGACTTTTATCCCGGGCTTTCACTGGTCGCACCAGGACGTTCCTATTGGACCTTCAGCGGAAATGATGGTGAATGGACAGGCTCCAGCTTTTCAGGAATGTGATTATTAATGTGGGTGGAGTCATGATGGGTGGTGATGTTTGGGGGTGGAGTCTGGGTATTAAAGCAAACCTATCACAATCAGAAGAGCCACATTACCATCCCAGAAATGTTTTCTCCACCCTTACAGACTCCGCCCAGGGTCACCTGACCTCTACTGAGGATACACCCCCGGCTCCACACTCAGACTAGAGAAGGATGGAGTACAGGTCACAAATCCCAATTCTGAGCGGAGAGCCGTGTGAGCTCCACCCACCTGTGTGTCACCGCTGACAGGAATGGAGAGAATCCTTACTGCTGAGACACACCCACACTTCAGTTGTAGGTGGAGTTCGTGTTGCCACCTGCACAGCCCTCAATGGCTACATGTTGCAGCGTCTGGGGGACAGACAGGAGGTGATATGGCCACCAAGTGATGCTCAGTACCTCAGCACATTCCCCGCCCCCTTTACCTCGTGGTAGAAGGCACCTCCGCACACAACACGCCCCGTTTTTGAAGACGGGGCGGAGTCACCGCTTACTGGCACCCCCCCTGAATCTTTCAGGCTCTCCGCCTGCAGGCAGGGGGCGTGGTCATATTTTGCCGCCTTTCGCCGTACGGTTACCAGGGCAACAGCGCCCGCCCGCAATACAGCCAATAGGAGAAAGATTACTGTTCACCAATCACAGCGCGCCTCCCTTCAGCGGGCGGGAAAAACGATAGTGTGTGACTGGCTGTGAGGTGACTCAGACACGCCTTTCCCGGGGAGTCAGGAGACGGCAGACGCCGGGCGTCCAACGAAAGACCGACCACCCATCAACACCGTAGAAAACGGCTGTAATGAGAGTGTTGGATACTGATTGTAACTAGGCGCAGCAGGTAGTCAAGCAGGTAGTAATTACAGCAACTGAGCAGTTAGTCTGCAGCAGTAGTCAAGGTAACCGAACAAAGCAATTCCACAGCAGTAACCATAGCAACCGAGTACTGCCAGTATGCAGCAGTAACCATAGCAACCGAGCACCGCCAGTATGCAGCAGTAACCATAGCAACCGAGCACAGCCAGTATGCAGCAGCAATCCATAGCAACTGAGCACATCCAGTGTGCAGCAGTAACCATAGCAACCGAGCACAGCCAGTCTAAAGCAGTAATCCATAGCAATGGAGCACAACCAATCCGCAGCAGCGATCCATAGCAACCGCGCACAGCCAGTCCGCAGCAGCCATCCATAGCAACCGAGCACAGCCAGTCCGCAGCAGCCATCCATAGCAACCGAGCACAGCCAGTCCGCAGCAGCGATCCATAGCAACCGAGCACAGCCAATCTAAAGCAGCAATCCATAGCAACCGAGCACAGCCAGTCCGCAGCAGCGATCCATAGCAACCGAGCACAGCCAGTCCGCAGCAGCGATCCATAGCAACCGAGCACAGCCAATCTAAAGCAGCAATCCATAGCAACCGAGCACAGCCAGTCCGCAGCAGCGATCCATAGCAACCGAGCACAGCCAGTCCGCAGCAGCGATCCATAGCAACCGAGCACAGCCAGTCCGCAGCAGCGATCCATAGCAACCGAGCACAGCCAGTCCGCAGTAGCGATCCATAGCAACCGAGCACAGCCAGTCCGCAGTAGCGATCCATAGCAACCGAGCACAGCCAGTCTAAAGCAGCGATCCATAGCAACGGAGCACACCCAGTCCGCAGCAGTGATCCATAGCAATCAGGCACAGTCCATAATAGTAACCATAGCAAGCAGCCACAGCCAGTCAGCGTCAGTTACCATAACAATCAGGCACATACAATCTTTAACAGAACCCATGGTATCTTGGTAAAACAAGTCTGCAGCTTTAACCCTAGCAACTAGTTGCAGCCATTCCACTGCCAGTAACTACAGCAACCGAGCTCAGCCAGTCCACTGCCAGTAACTACAGCAACCGAGCTCAGCCAGTCCACTGCCAGTAACTACAGCAACCGAGCTCAGCCAGTCCACTGCCAGTAACTACAGCAACCGAGCACAGCCAGTCCACTGCCAGTAACTACAGCAACCGAGCTCAGCCAGTCCACTGCCAGTAACTACAGCAACCGAGCACAGCCATTCCATTGCCAGTAACTACAGCAACCGAGCTCAGCCAGTCCACTGCCAGTAACTACAGCAACCGAGCTCAGCCAGTCCACTGCCAGTAACTACAGCGACCGAGCACAGCCAGTCCTCAGCAGTAAACGTATTGGCTGGATACAGCCAGTCTGTAGCTCCTGGAACCTCACCAATGAGTGTAAGAAAAATATCTTGTTAAGTGTGTATAAAATGCTGAATATTGTGATACTCAGACAACATCAACATTGTATCTCAACACAGCTGTCACCAAAACATTCACATCTACCCAGGGGCGGACTGACCATTTGGAAACTCAGGCACTGCCCGAGGGCCCAGGGTCAGTAGGGGGCCCCATGAGATGCCCCTAGTACATTTCATAGGCTTTTTTGGGTGTGGTTTGAGTGTGTGTGGACACAGGGGCCCCATGATTTCCTATTGCCTGGGGGCCCCATGAGTTGTCAGTCCGCTCCTGCATCTACCTAACCCTGACAAGAGAAATGTCATATACTGCAGATTATTTGTCCTTAGTTGCATTGTTTTTCTCTTCCCTCCCCTCACCCAATGGGCTAATTCACCTCCAATTGGACCCTTTTTTTTTTTTTTTTTTTGCAAAACAGTACACCACAACACAATAAAGTGGAAGTCCCACCTTGTATTTCACAGCAGTGTATCAGTTATATATGTTAAATACATTTCTGGAAGAATTGGAGTTTTCCTTTAAGGTGCCCTATGCTGGCAGTGACATTGACATGACTGAGTGCACCTTGTGATCAGCAGAAGAATGCCAAGGAACAATTTCCTTGCCATAATTTGTAATTATCACAGTGCGGCGTGGCATGTCTGTGCTGGACAGTATACACATCACCCTTCTGTAATAGAAAAAGCAATCTGTCACTGCAATTTATTTGGAATAAATTAGATGTCGCAGGCAGTGTGCCGCTTGTGCGGTCACAGATGAAACGCTGGATAATGAGGTGAGACGCTCAATCATTGACTATTATTATAGACATATTGTAGTAATTATCTCCATCCAGACAAGATAATCCCACAATGACACCGGGAGTGCGATCTGGAATAATAATAGTGTGTCTGAGGTGGGATATTAGAGTGCAAGCTCCTCTGGTGCAGAGACTGATGTGAATGCTTCAGTATTCTCTGCATAGAATATGTCGGATCAGGGGCGGACTGACCATTTGGAAACTCGGGCACTGCCCGAGGGCCCGGGGTCAGTAGGGGGCCCCATGAGATACCCCTGGTACCTTTTTCATAGGCTTTTTTGAGTTTGGGCAAGGACACAGAAGCCCCGTGATCCCCTATTGCCCAGGGGCCCCATGAGTTGCCAGTCCACCCGTGTCAGATATATGTATAATGATAACATCAGCCTGTATTTTTCTTGTGGTTACCTATGGGTTTCCCTTTGTATCCCTAACAATTCTTCTGTCAGTTGTGGCTGCAATTTTTCTTGGTCTACCTGACCTTGTCTTGGTATCAAGAGATCCCCGAACTTTCCACTTGTTAATAGGTGATTTAACAGTACTGATGGTACCTGAACAAAGCAATTCCACAGCAGTAACCATAGCAACCGAGCAGACTGTATGCAGCAATAACCATAGCAACAGAGCACAGCCAGTCCGCAGCAGCGATCCATAGCAACCGAGCACAGCCAGTCCGCAGCAGCGATCCATAGCAACCGAGCACAGCCAGTCCGCAGCAGCGATCCATAGCAACCGAGCACAGCCAGTCCGCAGCAGCGATCCATAGCAACCGAGCACAGCCAGTCCGCAGCAGCGATCCATAGCAACCGAGCACAGCCAGTCCGCAGCAGCGATTTTTATTGTTAGGGATACAAAGGGAAACTCATAGGTAACCACAAGAAAAATAGAGGCTGATGTTATCATTATACATATATCTGATTGGCATATTCAAGGCTTTGGACATCTTTTTATGTCCTTTTCCATCTTTATAAAATTCCATTACCTTGTTACGCAGGACTTTTGACAGTTCTTTTCTGATGCCCATGGCTCAGTATCTAGCCTAGTCAGTGCTTTCACATAAGAGCTAACAAACTCATTGACTATTTATACACTGACACTAATTGCAATTTTAAAAGTTGTGGGACATTAACCTCTAATTGGCATTTTAACCCGCCACCTTCTGTGTCTGTACCCAGGCCACACATTCCAGGGGATGGAAACTTTTGATCCGGGCCATTTTGGTGATTTCTGTTATCATTATGATTTAAAAAGCAGCCAAACAACTACTTGATAATAAATGGCTTCATATGATCATCATCCTTCAATAAAAGAGCATTTTTTGGCATAATCAGTCATATTTTCAAAATCAATGCCAAAATTTTACAATTTCTGCCAGGGGATGCAAACTTTTGAGCACAACTGTAAATGTATCCATAAGGCCTAGTTCACACTGGCATTGAAAGCAGGTGTTTGAAGGGCATTTGTAATGCTCCTTAAATGCCTATGCAAAAGATACTAGGGACCTCACACAGTGCTGTTCACATTATCAAAGCATGAAGCGTTGAAATTTGAAGCCTTATGTCAAGTCTGGAGGAATTTGAAGCCTTTCAAGGCCTAACATTCTTGTCTGTGGTGACGCTCCGCACTGCTGTGTGGTTACCTTGCGTTAATAACATGACAGTTTATTGTAGGCATTTGTGGTGAGGGTTTAACACTTGTAAAACGCTTATAAAACGTGTCAAAACTGTGCACAGGGCGTTTTGGGAGCATTTTCCATGCTTGTAAAACACCAGTCTAACGCCCATATTAAAGCACATTAATGCCTGTCTACTGCCTGGACTCACGCTACAGGAGCATTTGTTAAGAGTTAAAAGTTTAGTGCAGCGTGAACAAGCCCTATCTCTATTAAAAAGAAGAAAAAACACCATCTTACATCAAGACGGGGGATAAAATAGAGGCAAAAAGGACATAGGACGGTGCATATCCCTGAAACCAGGGGTGGGCAACTGTGGCCTTCCAGCTGTTAGTGAACTACAAGTCCCATCATGCCTCTGCCTTTGGGAGTCATGCTTGTAACTGTCTGTTTTGCTAAAAAGGTTGGGAGAACCACAATCGGGCTCAGGGTAGGATTTCTGCTGCTGTTCCTAATTTTGAGATATGGATTGCGTGCACGCCGGAAAATAATTACATGGACAACTGTCCAGTACAACCACTTTCACATCATCTCATCTCTGTTTATTGCAGGGCGGTGCTTAACCTTTTATACATAGAGAACAATAGAGTATACGTCACTATTACGTATATACAGTCACATTCTAAAAGGCACATTCTGCTTGGTTGAAATATAGGAGAAATGTAGAAACTTGATGCTTGCTTCTCATCCCGTTATCTTTGCACTCCTCACATTCCCAAAGTCTAAGTGAAGTCCTCTGCGAAGGGAGGGGTTGAGAGCATCGCTCTGAGCAAAACAAGTTAAGGAGGACTACAAAGTCCAGCAGACAATATATATATATATATATACACACATATATATATATATACACATACATACACATACATTTAGAAATATAAAAAAGTATAAAAGTAAATATGTATAAAATGTATATTTTAAGCAGAAAACAGAATAGGCATTTTACCAAATCCATCACATGCAATGCCTCATGTGACTTGTAGTTCTACACCAGCTGGGGGGCCACAGTTGCCCACCCCTGCCCTAAACAGCTGGCAGACTGAATGCTCCATTCAGCACATGGGACACAATAGCAGCACTCTGGATTCAAAGTATTCAGCGGGAATAGCTTGCGATTTCCTCCATTGTGCCAAACGGAGTCTGCGGCATGTCACTTCTTCCAAACTGCACTTCTCACCACTGTTGCTTCCCCATAAACGGCACAGTTTGCCACTTTACACTGCGTCGCTGTCCCCTACTTGTCACCCCCCAATCCCACACTGCAGCCCCCTGCTCCTGAAAGCTGTGATGTCTTGCTCCTACCCCCCCATCTTAATGTGGTTCCCCTCTCCTAGCTGCAGTCCACCACTCCTCACAAGGGCCAGTTCTAAGGGGGGGGGGGTGCTGGGGTGTCCCCCCCCCCCCCCCCCAGGGACCAGTGAAATTGGTATCAGGAAGTAAAGGGGCTGGGAGCAGAACGCCTCTGTGGTGCTAAGTGGGTATGACTAAACATTGCCCTGCCCCTGTTCACCGCATGGTATAATTTGATTCCATAGTGCATGGGGGTGGGCCAGGATGCACGGCATCATTTGTTTTGGAGGGAGTATGTTGTGATGGGAAAATGAGGAGGAGGGGGGGGGGGGGACTCTGTTGTGATAGGCGGGACTCCAACAGGAGGGGGGACTCTGATGCAATTGGGGGGGACTCTGATTTGAAGGAGGTGATGTAATGGGGACTGACTACGAAGTGCTTGGTGGAATCTGATGTCAATGGGGGAACTTTCTGATGTGGCACTAAGCAGCGGGTGACATCATCATCCAGGGCAGATGTCAGTGCCCTTCAGCCCATTAAATACAGCTCAGGACTGGCGTGTTGTGGGATTTTGCATACTTTCAATGGGTGCTATGATTAAATAAAAAAAAAGGTTGAGAAGTGCTAGCCTAATACATGTGAATTTTGTTGCAGCCAGATGTAGGGAACTAAGCAGAGGTGCTAAAACCATAGAGTGTTGACATTATGTCGTCCCCCCCCCCCCCCCAAAATCCGACAGGCTAGATCTGGCCCTCGCTCTCGTCCCCAGCTGCTTACCACTCCATCCAATGCATCTGTCCCCCTCCCTTCCCCTATATAAGGCTGTGGTTTCCCAATTCTCACTCCTCCATCCAACGCTGCGACAAGAACATTTTTTTGGGTGCAGCTGAACATCTGTCAGTATGACCACTAAAAACTCATCTTCCTGTATCCTCCTGACCCCCAAGAACAATTTATCATGGGGCACCCAGATGTAGAAAATCTACCTCTTTTATAGTGGCTGCAAAGTCACAGACAGCCACTTTATATTGTACAGTCCTAGTGATCCACATTAACAGGATTAGTAACTATTCCAAGGAGCAGGTGCCGAGACCAGAACCTCCAACACCACTGCTGGGATCCAAACCTAGCTCTCCAAAACAAGAATTTTCTGACAACTAGCAGAGGCTTTTTATTTTAATGTTTCATATTGTCATCTGTCCAGTTTATTAATTTTAAAGAAAAAAAAAAAAAAGCAAAGCTGGGCCATCTGCTAGACAAAGATCAAAAGGATAATTAAAGTCGATCCCAATGAACATTTTATGGTTTTTAACCCGTATTCACCTTTGAAAAGCTTACCGAGAAGTGTTTTACTTTAAAACCTGCAATAAGGGATTATATCCTCTATCAACATTGGTAGGTTAATTGGCTCCTGTCTAAATTGTCCCTAGTATATGTATGAATGTGAGTTAGGGACCTTAGATTGTACACCCCTTGAGGGTTAGGGACCTTAGATTGTACACCCCTTGAGGGTTAGGGACTGATGTGAATGTACAATATATGTGTAAAGCACTGCGTAAATTGATGGTGCTATATAAGTACCTGAAATAAATATTGAACTTTGGCCCCTATGAAAGGATCCTATGGGTCGGGTCATAAAAAGTTGCTGACTTCAGGGCTCGTTCCCAGCACAATGAACCTTATAGCAGTGTTTCTCAACATTTTTTCACTCAAGGCACCCTTTAAAATTATGGACAGTCTTGAGGCACCCCATTCAAAAATGTGAAAAACTATTCTAATAATTTTAAACACAGCAACATCCACACATGTAGGACATCCAGCATTAGAGGTGATTTACTCTTCCAAAGCAAATACTTTTGCACACTGGTATCGACTAGTATACCAATGTTTCTTTTCTCCATCACTGAGCTAATGTGACCCCAGCACTGACTGAGAGGGGCAGGGGAGGGTCAAACAAGGATGCTGTGCAGGCAGCTGACATCAACTGATGTCATTGGTTGTCAGGACACCAGCAGCTAGAAGGTCATAATGGTGCATAATGAAAACCTGTGGCTGTAACTAAGGCAGGCTTGTATACAAGCTTTGGGCAATTTGTAGACATTTTGCACCCCTGAAGAAACCTCAAGGCACCCTGGTTGAGAAAGGATGCCTTATAGAATCACATTGCATACTAGAGGCAGTCAGTTCCTGAATACCGGGAGTGGCGCTAGTAATAATGATGTGCAACTGTGGTGGCACATTAGAGTGTAAGCTCCTTTAATGCAGATACTGACTGCAGATGAACGAGCGCTGAATAGTTCAGAGCCAAATGTACAGAAGTTTGACTGGTTGAACATTAGAACGTAAGCTTCTCTGGTGCAGAAACCGATGCACTTTGTACAGCACTAGTAGGCAGTTGCTCAGATAGCACTTTCCATCACCCCCCTTCCGTTTTTTTTTTTTGCTCATCCCCCATCCAAGAGTGTAGTACCTGGTTTATCCCCCAGCACTGCTCATTCCCCATCCAAGGCTATGGTTCTCTGTTCCCTACCATAGCATGGTCTTCTGCTCCCCACCTATCAAACTATTCTTCACCCCTTTATTCAACGTATATTTTTTCATTCCACTGCAGTCTTATGTTCTTAACACCCACCCCCCTTCATTTCAAGCTGCACTCCCCCCACTCCAAACCTCCCATTCCATATGCCACACCAACTGTACACTATTGTGGTATTCTCCTCCTCCCCCCCCCCCCCCCCCCCCCCCCCCACAACCCTGTGGTTTCCTCCTACTTCTTACACTACAGTACCCCACACTGCTGTCCCCTCATACCAACCCCACTCCTCTGATCACCTTAATGCCAACCTCTCTCGTGGTCTGTGCCTCCATTTCCCCCACCACAGGACCTACCCCAGCATCTCTGCACCTTGCTCACAGGACGTCTCTGCTGCCCCCCACCTATCCACCCCCTGGGTCACGTCGGCTTCCACCCATCCATACCTCCCACAGAAAGGACACCTCTCTGGTCAAAATGCCTAACTCCACTCTGTCACTGTTCCTCACATAAAGGCTCAACATATCCAGGACAACAAACGATCATAGGAAACTGATTAGTCCTGAAGCCCAATCAGCTTTAGGCTTTTGACAATTCCATCCTGAGATGCTTCCAAGAGCAGTCAGAACTTTGAGATGACCTGCAAGGGTTTTTTTTTGCATACCCCTTAGAACTTGTATAGGAATACAAAAACCAGTTGCATTGAAAGCAAAAGATCAGGTATGAGGACACCCCTTTGTAAACACTGGATGCAGCTTGATTTCAGGTAACTTTCTAAACGTTTCAGTAAGCATTTGTTCATATGGGTGGTGTGCTGCACTCAGGACAAGCCCCATTTTGTATGTTTCTGTGCACGATTGTATTCTGGTAACTGAAGTGCAGTTAATACTCATAATTTTGGGTGTATGAATAACTTTATTTTTTCACATTTACACGCAAACTGTCCAGCAAAGTAACAGTTACAGGGTTTGAGACAAAATTTACACAGCCAGAAGCACTTAGAACGGTCAACTTTTATTCATAGGACTTAACCCTTTCTCCAAAAAAATAAAAAAAAAAAGCCTGTCACAATACAGGTCATCAGAAAAAACCCTGCAGATATTTTAGATATTTTACAGCAAAACAGACAGCGTTCTCATCCTGATGCAGGTTATATCTACTGGCAGGATCAAAACAAACAAACAAAAAAAAAAAAATACATTTGTGGGGGAACAATATAAACAATTGTATTACTATGGACAGACTCATCCTTTTTTCCCTTCGACCAGTCTTTTATTGCACCTTGCTCTACTAAGAGAAGGCCTCTGTCCATCATTCCCTTCACCAGCCAGTTAAGGTACATCTTAGACAAACTACCAGAAAGGTCATCCCAAAAAACGGCAGCTGGGATGTTCTTGATTTAGCTGAAGGAAAGTGAAGATCTTCATTAGCTGATCAATGAACTGCCAATTCCTGGAGAGCAAAAAAAAAAAGAAGAAGAATCCACATTAACATAGAACTAGATCAGAAGACACCGGTATTGAAGTTTCTCGGCAACAATGCTTGTCTGACTGCTCACCTGGCTCCACCTGCGGCGCTTTCCTTCTTTTAAAACCGACAATAGTATCGCTGAGCAGACAGTCTCCAAAGCAATGTACGGTAGTACCTGTACTACATGATGATCCATTACATTGTGACCAGAAACCTCTGCTTTCCCTGCAAGAGACATTGTACAGCTATAAATTACAGCAGCCACATATATCACCGCACACAGATCAGCACTGCTGGTGTATCAGACAAAACTGGCTTAGAATGTCAAACTATCACCATGGTCGATCTGCCGGGGAAAAAATTCTGTCATCACATCACCAGAAAGACCCGAAACTGAGAAAACCCAAAGAGTCCTTGCTTACAGGAGTAGCCCAAAGATTACAACGAACGATCATACCTGTTCAATTTCTTTATGCTGAAGGTAAACTTTACTGAACTCTAGTTCCTGCAAGAAACAGTAGAAAGTTATAAATGAGATAGTAAGCCTACTCACACTCCCTACTGAATACCTGATAGCATATTATTGGGAATATTCACCCAGCTCAGACCAATCTGTTGTCATTCCTGAAGCCTATTTGTTGCTATAGATTATTGCCAAGAGACCAGTCTAGTGTGGACACTGCCAGACTTTAGACTGAACTACAAATGATCTCAAGTGTCCACATGTCTGGGGCACTGGGAGCAAAAGATGGTGAACAGCAGACTGGTGTGGGACAAGAGAATCACATCTGAAGGTCTCTGTATTATACATCTAACGTCACTTCTACAAAAATCTGTGTACATTGTATCAGGATAATAATGGGTGTGCAATACTGGTTGGAGACATCAACACTTGAGAGATATATAGATATCTATCTCTAAATAGCCCCCTCCATGAAGTCCAGATACAATTTAATCAAAGCAATGCTTGGCTTGCAAAGATTATTGTAGGGGTGGGCAAAGACACAGAGGGCACCACATATTATAGATCCTTTACCCCCATATATTGTAATGGAATTGTGTTGGGTGTGCAGTACTGGGCACTGCTTTGAATAATGGATCCGAACATCACCTCAGCCAGAAAAATAAACAATTTGTATGCAGGCAGGGCCCTGCAATACATAGGTGAAAAGGTAAATCTAAAGGAAATTGAATAAGAAAATTGTACAGAGTATGGCCAGCTTGAGAAAAAAACATCACCTGTCCCGGCCAATACCCCATCAGTCCTCAGATATCTCCTCTGTTACATACACAATGTACAACTCCCCCTTTCCCCCGATGTACAAGGCCCAACACCGATGCATCAGATTAAACTGGTTTATAGCATCCGTCAACAGAGTCGATCTGTCGGGGAAAAATGTTCAATCACCACACACATCACCAATCTCAGAGAAGACCTCCAACCATGGCAGCTAGGTGGACTACAAGTCCCAGCAAATAGAACCAGATTATGGCATGACAGCAGTGAACATCGTACCTGTGCTACATGATGGTCTGTCACATTGTGGCCAGAAGTCTCTCCATTTCCTGCAAGAGACATTGTACAGATATAAGATCACAGCAACATGCATCACCGCACACAGATCAGCACTGCTGGTGTATCAGACAAAACTGGCTTAGAACAGTCATCTATCAACATGGTCGATCTGCCGGGGAAAAAAAAATGGTCATCACGTCACCAGCAAGAGCCAAGACTGGGAACACCCAGAAGTCCCAGCAACCTGGAGCAGCTGAGAGATTAGACAGCGGATGATCATACCTGTCTGCTTTATTATCCTGCACGACAATCTTCATTGACCACTGGAGGACTCCAGTGCCTGCAAGAGACAGTAAAAAGCTATAAATGACAGTAAAAATATTCACAGACCCTACCAAATCTCTAATAGCATGTCATCGGGTGTATTCATCCAGTTCACAATCTGTTGTCATTCCTGAAGTCTAAAATCACAGATCAACAATATTGGTGTATCAGACAAAACTGGCTTAGAACATCCATCACCATGGTCGATCTGCCGGGGAAAAAAAATCTGTCATCACATCACCAGTGAGAGCTGAGACTGGGAACACCCAGAGACAAGTTCCAATAAACCAGAGCATCCAAGGAATTAGACGGCACATGATCATACCTGTTTAATATGTTATCCCGGAAGGTGATCTTTACTGAATGCTGAAGGACTCCTTTCCATGCCGCAGGACTCCCATTTCCTGAAAGACAGTATACAGCTATAAAGGGAGACGGTAAACCTACTCACAGTCCCAACGGAATATTTTATAGCACATTATTGGGAGTCTGCACTAAATCGGTTGCCATTTCTGAAGCCCAATTGCTGCAAGAGAGTATCGCTAAAAGACCAATGCAGTGTGAACACTACCAGTCAGCTTTAGACTACCATAACTGATCTGAAGTATTCCCCCACCATGCCCTCCCCTATGTCCAGGCCAGGGGGAGCAAAGATGGCGAACAGAAGCCCGGCATCACCCAGGGGCATTGTTTTGTCCCTACTACAAAAGTCAACGTGCATTGCATCAGAATTTGTATGCAACACTGGACAGGGAATTAATTATTGATGCAATTTCCTCTCAATGACCCCCTTCATAAAGTCCAGATAAAATTCATATCAGAGCAATAGCTTGGCTTCCGAATAATACTGCAGTATTAGGCACAGACACCAATGGCACTGTGTATTATAGATCCTAGAACACCTTATATACACCATTTCCTATACATTGCAACAGAACAGTGTTGGGTGTGTACTGGGCACAGACATTGGGCGATGTCCTATATCACTCAATAGAAGATTCTATCTGTTGTATCAGAAGGTTGCTGAGTGTGCTTCATGGTGTACTGACATGAGGGGGGGGGGGGGGGGAAGGTCATTCTGTGTTATAGATAGAACCACCTCACTCAGAAGAATAAAGACAAAAGAAAAAAAATCTGTCCCTACCAGTGAGCCATTAGTCCTCAAATACCTTCTCTATACAGGATATGTAACATCAGGGGTGGGCAACTGTGGCCCTCCAGCTGTTGCAAAACTACCCATAATGCCTCTGCCTTTGGGAGTCATGCTTGTAACGGTCAGCTTTGCAATGCCTCATGGGACTTGTAGTTCTACAACAGCTGGAGGGCCACAGTTGTCTACCCCTGTGTTAGATTATACACAATGAATGCTCCCCCCCCCCTTTTTATGCAGTGAACAAGGCTGAAAACTGATGTATCAGATTAAACTGGCTTATAGTATCCGTCAACAGAGTCGATCTGTCGGGGAAAAAAGTTCAATCATCACACACACCAGCAATATCAGAGATGAACTTCAATCACTGCACCTGGGAGGACTACAAGTCCCAGTCAATAGAACCATATTATGGAATGGCAGAAGTAAACATCGTACCTGTGCTACACGATGGTCCATCACATTGTGGTCAGAAGTCTCTCCAGTCCCTGCAAGAGACATAGAACAGCTATAAGAATGACAGCAGCCACATATATCAGAGCACACAGATCAGCACTGCTGGTGAATCAGACAAAACTGGCTTAGAATGTCCAACTATCAACATGGTCGATCTGCCGGGGAAAAAATTCTGTCATCACGTCACCAACGAGAGCAGAGACTGAGAATACCCAGAAACAATCCCCGCAATCTGGAGCGGCTGATATTAGACAGGAAAATCATACCTGTTCACTTTATTATGCTGGAGGACTCCATGCCACGCCCACTGGAGGACTCCATGCCACGCCCACTGGAGGACTCCATGCCACGCCCACTGGAGGACTCCATGCCACGCCCACTGGAGGACTCCATGCCACGCCCACTGGAGGACTCCATGCCACGCCCACTGGAGGACTCCATGCCACGCCCACTGGAGGACTCCATGCCACGCCCACTGGAGGACTCCATGCCACGCCCACTGGAGGACTCCATGCCCTGTAAGACAGCGTAAAGCTATAAATTAGATACTTAACCTATTCATAGTCCCTACTAAATATTTAATGGAACATTATTGGATATTTCACCCATCTTAGACCAATCTGTTGCCGCTCCTAAAGGCCAAGTGTTGCTATAGATTAGTTCTAAAGACAAATTGACAGCAAACGCTACAAGATGGTATACTGTGCTATAGCGGAACTGCCATCCCTCAAGTCTGGGCCAGTGGATGCCAACATGATGAACAGCACACCAAGGCCCGAAAAGCATCATGTTTGTGGGGGCTGGATATTATAATTACCAATGACCTAGTTACATTGTATCAGAAGAATAATGGGGGTGCACTACTGGTCAGACAAGTGGGGATGCTGTAAAACTATAGATGTGACCACCTCTCTATGGAGTTCAGATATGTTAGAGCAGTGCTTGGTATGTAAATACTGTGTGCAGCACTGGGCACAGAGACAAAGGTGCGGTATATTATAAACCCTGCAACACTCCATATTATATCCTCCATTCATTGTATAAGAGTAGTGCTGGGTGTTCAGTTCTGAGCACAAACACAAGAGGGCACACTGTATAAAACCCTTTTTACACAGGGCAGGCTCCGTTTTGATCAGCAAGGAACCTGCCTGCTGATCAAAGCAGAGCAGGAAAATGACAGGCCCTTGTACAC
This sequence comes from Staurois parvus, assembly GCA_951230385.1. NCBI lineage: Eukaryota > Metazoa > Chordata > Amphibia > Anura > Ranidae > Staurois > Staurois parvus. The sequence goes on along the minus strand of CATNWA010014107.1, from coordinate 146,072 downwards.
TACATTTATGCAGAGCGGACACAAAAAGGGTCTGCTCTGCGCTCCTCTGTTCATTTATGCCCAACAACCCTCCAATCAGCTTCACCTAGTCAGATGAACAGATCCCCTTCCTTTTATTTTAGCAGACCAGATTGGAGGTAGGTGGGTGTAAATGGACACCTCTGTTTACACCCATCAGCAGTCCGTAGGGGTGAATGAACCGTCCGATCAGGCTTGTCTGAAAAAAACCCGACAGAAAGACCTGATTGGAACCTTTGTGTGAAAAGGGCCTTATACTGTACATAACGGTTCATATAATGCAGCCAGAAAACTAAAGATGAAAAGGAAATATTGTACTTTATCTCTACCAATCTTCCCTTAAATATGGGTCCTGTTACATTATACACAATGCTTCCCCCCCCCCGCAGTGTACAAGGCCTGATCTGATGTATCAGAAAAAACTGGCTTATAGCATCCGTCAACAGTGTCGATCTGTTGGGGAAAAAAGTTCAATCATCACACACATCAGAACCAGATTATGGCATGACAGCAGTGAACATCGTACCTGTGCTACATGATGGTCTGTCCCATTGTGGCCAGAAGCCTCTCCATTTCCTGCAAGAGACATTGTACAGATATAAGATCACAGCAACATACATCACCGCACACAGATCAGCACTGCTGGTGTATCAGACAAAACTGGCTTAGAACAGTTGTCTATCAACATGGTCGATCTGCCGGGGAAAAAAATGGTCATCACGTCACCAGCAAGAGCCAAGACTGGGAGCACCCAGAAGTCCCAGCAACCTGGAGCAGCTGAGAGATTAGACAGCGGATGATCATACCTGTCTGCTTTATTATCCTGCACGACAATCTTCATTGACCACTGGAGGACTCCATTGCCTGCAAGAGACAGTAAAAAGCTATAAATGACAGTAAAAATATTCACAGACCCTACCAAATCTCTAATAGCATGTCATCGGGTGTATTCATCCAGTTCACAATCTGTTGTCATTCCTGAAGTCTAAAATCACAGAACAATATTGGTGTATCAGACAAAACTGGCTTAGAACATCCATCACCATGGTCGATCTGCCGGGGAAAAAAAATCTGTCATCACATCACCAGCGAGAGCTGAGACTGGGAACACCCAGAGACAAGTTCCAATAAACAAGAGCATCCAAGGAATTAGACGGCACATGATCATACCTGTTTAATATGTTATCCCAGAAGGTGATCTTTACTGAATGCTGGGAGGACTCCTTTCCATGCCGCAGGACTCCCATTTCCTGAAAGACAGTATACAGCTATAAAGGGAGACGGTAAACCTACTCACAGTCCCAACGGAATATTTTATAGCACATTACTGGGAGTCTGCACTAAATCGGTTGCCATTTCTGAAGCCCAATTGCTGCAAGAGAGTATCGCTAAAAGACCAATGCAGTGTGAACACTACGAGTCAGCTTTAGACTACCATAACTGATCTGAAGTATTCCCCCACCATGCCCTCCCCTATGTCCAGGCCAGGGGGAGCAAAGATGGCGAACAGAAGCCCGGCATCACCCAGGGGCATTGTTTTGTCCCTACTACAAAAGTCAACATGCATTGCATCAGAATGTGTATACAACACTGGACAGGGAATTAATTATTGATGCAATTTCCTCTCAATGACCCCCTTCATAAAGTCCAGATAAAATTCATATCAGAGCAATGCTTGGCTTACAAATACTGCAGTATTAGACACAGACACCAATGGCACTGTGTATTATAGATCCTAGAACATCGTACCTGTGCTACATGATGGTCTGTCACATTGTGGCCAGAAGCCTCTCCATTTCCTGCAAGAGACATTGTACAGATATAAGATCACAGCAACATACATCACCGCACACAGATCAGCACTGCTGGTGTATCAGACAAAACTGGCTTAGAACAGTCATCTATCAACATGGTCGATCTGCCGGGGAAAAAAATGGTCATCATGTCACCAGCAAGAGCCAAGACTGGGAACACCCAGAAGTCCCAGCAACCTGAAGCAGCTGAGAGATTAGACAGAGGATGATCATACCTGTCTGCTCTATTATCCTGCATGGTAATCTTCATTGACCACTGGAGGACTCCATTGCCTGCAAGAGACAGTAAAAAGCTATAAAATGACAGTAAAAAGTAGTATTCACAGACCCTACCAAATATCTAATAGCACGTCATTGGGTGTATTCATCCAGTTCACATCAATTTGTTGTCATTCCTGAAGTCTAAATCACAGATCAACAATACTGGTGTATCAGACAAAACTGGCTTAGAACATCCAACTATCACCATGGTCGATCTGCCGGGGAAAAAAATTCTGTCATCACATCACCAGCAAGAGCTGAGACTGGGAACACCCAGAGACAAGTCCAAGCAAACTGAAGCAACCAAGAGACTAGACTGAGGATGATCATACCTGTATTTTAGGATCCTGAAAGGTGATCTTTTCTGAATGCTGGAGGACTCCATTTCCTGCAAGACCATATAAAGCTATAAAATGAGACACCAAAATCCAAATCACAGTCCCTTCCGGATATCTGATGGCACTTCACTGGATTTTTCACCCAGATCACAACAATCTGTTACCATTGCTGAAACCCCATTGTTGCAATAGATTATTTATTTCTAAAAGACAAATCCAGTGTGAAGACTACAAGACGACTGTGCACTGTACTATAACTAGGGATGAACAGATATCGGTTGCCAAAATGTATCAGCATTTTGCAAATAGGAAAAAAAAAAAAAAAAAAAAGCACTAATAAAAAATAATATATATAAAAATTTAGCAAAGACTGTCCATTTCGATACACCACTAACTATAAACTGCTGTATTTGTATTGTAAATTCTACAAAACCCCATATAATATTGCCCATATATTGCATCAGAATAGTGCTGGGTCTGCAGATAAAAGGGAGCACTGTGTATTATAGATCCTTTAGCACCTCATATAATATTCTTTGTAAATTGTATCAAAATAGTGGTGAGTGTGCAGTACCAAGCACAAACACCAGGGGCACTGTATTCTAGAGCCTATGCACGCCATATACTACTCCCCATACACTGTATCAGAATAGAGCTGAGTGTGCAGTACTGGGCACAGACACTGGGGGCACTGTGTATTGTAGATCCTATACAGTCCATATACTATTCCCCATACATTGTATCAGAATAGAACTCGATGTGCAGTACTGGGCACAGACACTGGGGGTGCTGTGTATTATAGATCCTATACAGTTCATATACTATTCTCTATACATTGTATCAGAATAGAGCTGGGTGTGCAGTACCGGGCACGGACACTGGGGGCACTGTATTGTAGATCCTATACAGTCCATATACTACTCCCCATACACTATCAGAATAGAGCTGAGTGTGCAGTACTGGGCACAGACACTGGAGGCACTGTGTATTGTAGATCCGACCTATACAGTCCATATACTAGTCCCCATACATTGTATCAGAATAGAGCTGGGTGTGCAGTACCGGGCACAGACACAGGAGGGCATTCTGTAATACAGTTCTTACAGCATCCCATATAATATTCCTAACTGAATCAGTCTAGTGCTGGGTATGCTCTGTATTATAGATCCCAATATATGCCATATAACCTAGCCTTACAGTAAACAAGACAAAGAAGGAAACATCGTGACCCATCTATGCCAGTCATCAGATCCTTCCTCCATACAGGGCCTGTACCCCCCTCCCCCTGCAGTGTAAAAGGTCCATCAGAGATGTATCAGATTAAACTAGTTTATAGCATCAGTCAACAGAGTCGATCTGTCAGGGAAAAAATTTTGATCAGCACACACATCACCAATGCCAGAGATGACCTCCAATCACTGCAGCTAGGAGGACTACAAGTACCAGCAAATAGAAACATTATGGGATGGCAGAAGTGAACATTGTACCTGTAGTACACGATGATCCGTCACATTGTGGTCAAAAGCCCTTTTGATCCCTGCATTGGGAGACATTGTACAGCTATAAATCACAGAAGCCACATGTATCACCGCACACAGATTAGCACTGCTGGTGTATCAGACAAAACTGGCTTAGAAAGTTCTATCAACATTGTCGGTCTGCCGGGGAAAAAACTGTCATCATGTGACCAGCGAGAGCTGAGACTGAGAATACCCAGAAATGAGTCCCAGCAAAGCGGAGCAACTGAGAGAACAGAGGATGATCATACCTGTCCGCGTTATCCTGGAAGGTGACCTTCATTGAACACCGGGGGGGGGGTGGACTCCATTGGCTGCAAGAGACAATATATATAAATGAGACATTAAAACTACTCCCAGTCCCTATCAAATAACTGATCGCACAATATTGGATACAACTGAAAGCCCATATCCCCTCCCCCCCACGTCTGGGCCAGCAGGAGCCAAGATGGTGGACAGCAGACCAGTGCGACCCAAGCGCATCAAACCTGCATGGACTCTGTATTGAAAAACCAATGTCTTCTATACAAAAGTCTATGTACATTGCATCTGCGTTCACACCACATGGAATCGCAGGAATTACATGCAAATGTCTGTGCGGTGCAATCTGAGCTATGTGCGCAAATCTCATCCGCAACAAAACAGGTGCAGGACTTTTTTTTTTTTTAAATCTGCACCTGAATCACATCACATGGGTGTTCTCACCGATGCAATTTCTTCTGGCAATCGCATTGCGTTTTGCGATCTGTTTCGGGGGTGTCAATCATTGACACCCGCACCAGATCACATGAACACGATGCGATTTCAAGGCAATGCAGGAAAGGCAAAGGATTCACAGCGCCGCATTGGTTTGAACCCAGGCTCAATCAGAAGAATAATGGGTGTGCAGTGCTGGTCAGAGACATATAGAAAATATAGATGGGATATCCTCGCTACATCCCCCTCCATAAATATCAGATCACACCTTGGCATGCAAAAAGCAAATCCTGTTTTATCTGAATGAAACAAAAGATCTAGTCAAATAGAGTGTGATCAATAATAAACCAATGAGCATAAGAGGAGAGTGATCTGCCCCAGTACCGAGACGCATGGATCGGTGTGATCGGCGCCAGTACCGAGACGCGTGGAGATCGGCGCCAGTACCGAGACGCGTGGAGATCGGCGCCAGTACCGAGACGCGTGGAGATCGGCGCCAGTACCGAGACGCGTGGAGATCGGCGCCAGTACCGAGACGCGTGGAGATCGGCGCCAGTACCGAGACGCGTGGAGATCGGCGCCAGTACCGAGACGCGTGGAGATCGGCGCCAGTACCGAGACGCGTGGAGATCGGCGCCAGTACCGAGACGCGTGGAGATCGGCGCCAGTACCGAGACGCGTGGAGATCGGCGCCAGTACCGAGACGCGTGGAGATCGGCGCCAGTACCGAGACGCGTGGAGATCGGCGCCAGTACCGAGACGCGTGGAGATCGGTGTGACCTGCCCCAGTACCGCGACGCGTGGAGATCGGTGTGATTTGCCCCAGTACCGAGACACGTGGATATCGGTGTGATCTGCCCCAGTACCGAGAAGTGTGGATATCGGTGTGGTCTGCCCCAGTACCGAGACGCGTGGATATCGGTGTGATCTGCCCCAGTACCGAGACGCGTGGATATCAGTGTGATCTGCCTTAGTACCGAGACGCGTGGATATCAGTGTGATCTGCCCCAGTACTGAGATGCATGGAGATCAGACATGCATGCTGTAATGGATACTCACATCCTCAGCACACCCCTCCAGGACAGAGAAACACAAACATCACATACCAGACAGAGCTCACCCTCCATACTCACCCTGCTGCCAACTCTCAGGGAACATGTGCTCTGCTCCCCTCCCCCTCCCAGGAAGTGAGAACAGCTACAGGGTTTCCAGAAGTCAGCAGGGGCAGGAAGAGACAATCTATCTCCCTTTAAACTTGCTGGTAGTTGTTCAGAAACCCATATCACAGTGCTATCCTATATAGATATATTCCAATAGTTACATTTATTTTTCATGAACAACTTTATCCGCTCTCTTTTATGATGCAGGAGAAGTGACAGTCGGTAGTAATCCTGGTGCAGCAAATTCAAATAATATTGTTATTAAATTATCACTATTATTGTTTCTATTATTAGGGCCAGTTCATACCCGAAAGCCGCGTTCCATGCATGTTTCCTGCACCACATTCAAAAAGTACTGTAGTTGCGATCTGCAATGGGTGTCACTATTGCACTGCATTGCATCTGAGCACCACAAACCAAAAATGATTATTATTATACAGGATTTATGTAGCGCCAGCGGTTTGCACAGCACTTTACAAAATGAAGGTAGACATTGCAGTTACAATACAATTTGGTACAAGAGGAAACAGAGGGCCCTGATCCTGAGAGCTTACAATCTAGGAGGAAAAATGCATTTGAATTAATTTTTAACATTTAAAGCAAACTCTCAAATCCATCCATGTCTCCATGATTTATTTTCCTGCAAAAATCACTCTGAAAAACACTCCCTAGCATTTCTGGCTGTGACCATCTTAACTCCTTGCCTACCGGGCACTTTTACCCCCTTCCTGCCCAGACCAATTTTCCGCTTTCAGCACTGTTGCACTTTGAATGACAATTACACGGTCATGCAACATTGTACCCATATGAAATTTGTATCATTTTTTCGATATGAGGATGGATTTTGCCGTGATTGCCTCGGAGCTCTTCTCGGGTTTGTGTTTTTTTTTGTTTTTTTTTTCTTCTCGTCCGTGTCTCTCTACTGTTTGTCTCTTTCTAATCTATTGTCCAAACTGTCCTTAATCATATTTTACGGATTGAATTTACTGTTTCATGTGCTACATTTGCATCAGTATCTAGGTATCCTAGACTTCTTTATATACCTAAGGTTTGGAACATGTATCATTCTTTGGAAGGGCCTTTTTTTTTTTCTCATGCCTGTACGGTCTTCTATAATGTTGATGCAGCAAAACTCTCTTTTGAGCGTACACTGTCAGTACCCTGATTATCAGTGCAGATGTCTCCTTTGATAGTTGCCAGTTATCGGCAGTACTTTCCTCACACTGTCACAGTGTGAGGAAAGTACTGCCGATAGCCGGAAAAAATGTACATGGTGGTCAGCTGTGATTGGGTCAAACCAGCTCACACAATCTTATTCCAAAGATCCTTGTATTAGGTGTTGCTCACATAGTTCCACCCAAACAACCTCCAGTGATTCTGTGGGATCTCAAACTGGTTCTCTCAGCTCTTCAACGACCGACTTTTGAAGCCATCAGAGATATCCCTTATTCTTCTCTAACTCATAAGGTAGCTTTGCTCTGTTAGATGACTGAATTGGAAAACCTTGTCTTCTCTTATGTTTTGTAATGATAAAACTGTCTTTAGACCCACTGCTTCCTTTCTTCCTAAGGTAATCCCAGCTTTGCACCTTAACCAGGACATTGTTCTTCCATCTTACTGTCCTGCTCTGGTTCATCCTAAGGAGACAAGCTATTGATACAGCTCTTTTATGTTAAGTTGCTGTTATTTTTTTTCTTGGAGTGTTAGTGTTGTGTTTCTAGGTTTCTCCCCTGAGTTGGAATACTTTTGAGATGTCCCAATGTCCCTGAATCTACTGATTCTGTGTCCTTTGAATAACTCCAAGAAAAGGATTTTATGGTGAGTGCAAAACCCATGTTTTTATTATCATCAATTCACTATTCTTCTACATCTTTATATTCTTATTATTATCATCATTCTTTTTATTATTATTGTAGCACCCTCTAGTGTGCTACTAGAATAGTGTAGTGAATTGTAGGTAAAATCATTGTGTATGACTCCTGGTAATTGTGTGAGTCTGTGATTGAGGTCGGGTTACTTAAGGTCAGCTGGATGACTCAACAGGTTGTGGCTCTATTGCCTCTTACTGACTCTGGAGGACCATAGAACCTTCCAGAAGTCGGTAAGCAGGAAAGGGTGGATACCTAATCTGCATGTTCATTTCAGGTCTGGCCAATCCCAGTTTTGGAGGCCCTGGTAGAGTGTTGGACTGGCCCATAAAAATGGGAGAGTCAGGCTGACAGAGGAGTCAGGTGGGAAGATGGAATGCTGAGGAGACTGTTGGTGCCTGGGCTGCATCCCCTTGGTCTGGGGGGGAAGGGGCTCCAGGCTAGGCTCGTTCTGGCTCAGGAGGATACATTCACAGTAAGGGATGAATAGGATCGAGACCAGGAGCAGCAGGGAGCAAAGAGGACACAGCGAGTACAATAGCACTCTCTGGGATCTATAAGGGGAAAGACTGCCACAAGTAGCAAGCTTTCTAAGGACAGTGCTGGGCTCAATCCTTTATCCTTGTCCTGAGAGATCTTCCAAGAAGCCAGGAGGGCTGGTAGTGCTTGAAGGCTGTGGGGCTGGGAGAGACGATATCTCTGCATGTAATTATGATAAGCTAAGCTGATTTTTGAGGAGCTTCTAGTTGCTGGTGCTGGTCCGCAACGACTGACTGCTTTCAAGCAAAGAACAGTCCAGAATCTGCTTTTGTACATAGGTTGGAAGTGTCCCCCCTTCATTGATTCAAGCTAACTGGGCATCCCATAATTCCTATTTCCCTATCCAAGTTGTTTTCCCCTAATAAAACAACAAAACCAAGCCCATGTACTGGTTACTGTCTCTTGGATGCAAGTCTGTGTGAGAAATACCTGTTGCCTGGCTGTGGGGTGAGGAGCTTAGGGGTACCCACAACACAATGACCCTTGTGAGGATAATGCTACATTATTATAATCCATCCAGTATTCTTCTTACCTCTTTTTATTATTATTTTTAATTTTAATGATGCCAAAACTAGTTTTTGATTTTAGAATTTTGGGTTAATTTGATGTGTGCGCTGGATTTTGCAACCAATTTGCTTTTGGAATAAAATTATATTTGGACCCTAATATTATGGTGTAGCACTTCAATTCTAGACTCACCCAAAAGTGATTGTGGAAATCCTTCAGTGTGGAGAAGCTCCAGCCCAAAATTAATTATGTAGTCATATTACCATCATACCTTTGGTTGACAACAATTTAAGGGACACTTCAACCACCCAGGTTACCTGACTTCCAGAGACATTTCAACCACACATGTCCCCTAATTGCTAGGAACACACCAACCACTTAGGTCACTGGTCGTCCTGGGATAATTTAACCATTTAGGACACCTAACTTCAAGGGACAGTCCAACCACTTAGGTCACTGGTCTTCCAAGGACAATCTAACTACTCAGGTCACCTAACTTTTAAGAACACTCAAACCATTCAGGTAACCTGACTTGCAGGGGCACTCCAACCACCCATGTTACCTTACTTTGAATTCCAAACACTGGAAGCAACAAGGTTCCTTGTCTGTCTTCCAGGGACAATGCTTTGATTTTTTTGTGAAGTTGTCCCTGGTATTCATTATCTAGAAGTGTTCAGTTCTCATTATCTGGATGTTGTATTATTAGATTACCAGTCTGAAAAATTGCAAATGCAATTTAAAGAGATTCCTTGTAATTGAACTGAGGTGTGCCAAAAGACCCAGTAGCATGGTGTCCTCGGAAATTATTGGCCCCGTGTGCTTTGAAGGGAGACTTGCAGATATTTTCCCCCTGTGGTTGGTTTACTTGGCAATGATGGTCATATGATCAGATAGGACATGGTAGATGTGGACAATCACTATGGACATTGCTAAGCATTATCATCAGTTTTCAGAGTGAAAAACAATGGGCACAGGAATAATGCAGGCCATAGACGTCCCGCACGAAAAATCGGCCGATATTCACGCCGTTAGTGGGGCCAGCCCGTCTGTCGTTTTTCGCGGATTTTCTCATTTAGTATTATCAGTCATACTGGAAAATCCACAAAAAAATGGCCGTTTTTCGTGGACATTGGTGGCAGCATCGCTGCCAGCAACAACCGATTTTTCGTTTATCGGCCGAAAAACGACCCGTGTATGGCCAGCCTAACTCTGAGTGTGTTTCTTCTTCTTCCAGATGTGCCTGAAGTGGTCACACGTTACAATGTGAATGTCCAATCTCACTTCTCCACTAGCTGAATGCTCACAGTGTGCGTGGTGTGCAAATTTCAGGCAGGCAGACTGAGCAGGAATTCAGTTCCATCCAAAAACATAGTGATCATATGAGGCACAATGGTTGTCTTCTGTTCGATATTAATCATTAGCTCCACCTGGTTGGAATGTCTTCCTGTTTTCGAGTTTGTTGTGTGAAATCTGCAATGTGTAAATCCACATTATACAGTCAGGAATTCTCCTGAAAGGTGCTATTGTTGGGGATTGGCCATGATCCTTTAATCCTATCATATAATCAAGGCTACGCCGGTCCTGAGAGTAGAACGGACAGGCTGCGCCATGGAGGTCCTTCGAGATTTTCTGCTGATGTTCTGGAAAGTATTCGGCTGTATCGTTCCTTCGGTAATGCGATGGGTGGTCAGGCCCAAGCAGAAAAACGTGAGAGGTGCCATCTGCCTGGTGACTGGAGCCGCCAGTAATGTCGGGAGAAATTTTGCCCTTGAATTTGCCAGGAAAGGGGTACTTGCCCTTGTACTGTGGGATAAGGACAGAGAAGGAATGGAGGAGACAGTGCGCTTGGTGAGGTGTCTGAGGGCCCGCGCATTCCCCTACACCTGCGACATTAGCCAGAAGAATGAAGTCTACGCCATGGCCCGCAGAGTGCAGCGAGAGGTGGGAGACGTCACCATCTTAGTTAACAATGGCAGTATTGAAGCCGGCGAGCGATTCTTACAATGTGAGGATGACGTTATTGAGAGGAGGATGAGGATGAACTGCCACGCTCATTTCTGGGTAGGCCACACTTCAGAAGGTGGGACGCTGAAATATACGTATGTACATTGTCAGGTAACCAGTCGGAGGCCACTGTCCAGCAGTATCACCACCAGCCACAGAGGGTTGGTGAGTGTGTAGGTGGAACTCTAGGAACACAAATACTTTTGAGCCCTGGTTCACACATATGCGATTTGTGATGCATTTGCACAGACACTGATTTGAATGACAGGACACATAGCATATATTCCTATGAAGGTGGATCACACTCATGCGATCCAACTGCATTGCCTTTTTGGCTGCGTTTCTAAAAAGGGTCCTGTGTGAGTTTGGAGCGATGTGTTCCAAACTCGCCTGCTATAGAGTACTTTGGGACTCTGATATTATTGCTTACATATGAGTGCGATTTGATGCGTTTTTACCATAGAAGCAGAGGATTTTAAGGATAGAGAGACAAACTAAAAAAAAAAAACCCAAAAACCTATAGACAATGCAGATCTAAAAACGGAGCACTTGAAAAATCTCATCAAAAAACACATAGGTGTGTAAACAAAGCTCATGGGAATTGAGGGGAAGAATCACACTAGCAAAACGGAGCGATTCCAGAACGCATATATGTGAACCAGGGCTGAATGTTCAAAAAGGCAAAAACCAACCAATTAAATTTTATCTTTCACTGATCCAGCATAAATAAAATGTCGTCTGATTGGTGTGGGTTACTGCAATTTGCATATCACCATTTCTATTGAATACATTATATCTTCTAAGTCAGCCTTTCTCAAACAGGTGCCCAGGCACCCCAGGGTGCCTTGAGGTTTCTTCAGGGGTGCCTTGACAAAATGTAAAAAACTGCCCAAAACTTGTATAGAAGCCAGCAGGTGGAACAAGCCTGCCTATTAGTTACACAAAGCCACAGGTTTTCATTGTGCGCCATTACAACCTTGTAGCCACCGGCGTCCTGACAACCAATGGCATTATCAGTTGATAAGGAGGATGTCGGCTACTTGCACAGCATCCTAGTTTGATCCTCCCCTGCCCCCCTCCATCAGTGCTGGGGTCACATTAGCTCAGTGATGGAGAAAAACTGAGGGAGAGGAGAAACATTGGAATACTAGTCAGTACCAGCGTGCAAAAGTGTATTTACTTTGGAAGAATAAATCACCTCTAATGTTGGGTGTCCTACGTGTGTGGATGTTGCTGCGTTATATAAAACTATTAGAATAGTTTTTCACATGTTAGAATTGGGTGCCTCAAGACTGTCCGTAATTTTAAAGGGAGCCTCGGGGCTGTTCATAAGTTTAAAGGGTGCCTTGACTGAAAAAAGGTTGAGAAACAGTGTTCTAAGGAAAACTGAGTATATCTGTCAAACTAAATGATACGTTGACATGGCAACTTATACAGAGGGAAAGCTATACCTCCATGTAGAGGGTCAGTTACTGGAAAACGTTCATCCTGGGAGGGGATAGACATGCTAGGATGGGGTGGAGGGGGGTCACAGGTAATGAACTGAGTGTGGAACCTACAGAGATCTCATATAAAATGATATTATAATAGGTGTTATATGTGAGGGAATCCTGGACAGATGGAACTCTATGTAGTAGCACAATATCATCATTTGGGGGGTATAAATGTCTGCACAGAGCCCTCCCTGTACACTAGGCACCCTGCTTATGGGTCATGTGACCTAAATGAGTGATGCTGCACAGGGGTGCTGATTGTGGAACAGTCTTCCATTAAAGTGATTGAATATTGTTCCCCTCTGTTGCTTTCCTCCATGTACGAGAAATCCATATTATTACTAATCAATGAAACAATAAGTCTATAAAATGAACATTTTGTCTGTTTACTTCTACCTGCATGCATGTCAGTGTTCGTGATTAACAGTGATACAATATGCAGATACTGACACCAGTTGAGGTCTGCTGACACCTGCTGATTCCTGCTACCAACCCTTGATGTCTGATGTCACCTGCTGACACCTGTTGATGCACTGACACCTGCTGATTCCTGCTACCAACTGTTGATGTCTGATGTCACCTGCTGACACCTGTTGATGCACTGACATCTGCTGATGTCTGCTGAAGTCCACTGGCACCTACTGACAACCACTGACACCTGTTGACACTCTGACATCTGCTGATCTCCACTGAACCTGTTGATGTGCTGACACTTCCAGCTGCCCGTTGACACCTGCTGATGCCCACTGTCACCTGTTGATTCACGCTGACAACTGTTGAGGTCTGCTGACAGCTACTGACACCTACTGATTCCTGCTACCAACTGTTGATGTCTCATGTCACCTGCTGACACCGGTTGACGCACTGACACCTGCTGATTCCAGCTACCAACTGTTGATGTCTGATGTCACCTGCTGACACACTGACACCTGCTGTCTCCCACTGACTCTTGTTAACACACAGACACCTGTTGATGTCTGAGAACACCTACTGACAACCACTGACACCTGTTGATGTCTGAGAACACCTACTGACAACCACTGACACCTGTTGACACTCTGACACCTGCTGAACCTGTTGATGTGCTGACACCTCCTGCTGCCAGTTGACACCTGCTGGTGCCCACTGCCACCTGTTGATTCTCACTGACAACTGTTGATACCACTGAGACCCAATAAACCTAAAGCTCTGCTCCATCAAGATCACCTGGAGATTTCAGCCCTGCTCGGTGCTAGTTTCCTAAAGGCCCCTCCTAAAATCTGAAAATGAAAAAGTGGAGGCGCACCCTGGAAAGTCAACTGATTTTAAGTATATCAAAAAGGCTTCAGCTTTGCCTCTTTCTTAGCCATGCCCCTAATGCGTTAAGGCCTTAATAGTGGACTATATTCCAGGTCAAATGCATTAGAGGAGGCGTGGCTTGGGAGGAGGCAAAGCTGAAACTTTTCTGATACACTTAGAACTAAGCAGCCTAACAGTGTGCTGCCACTTTTTCAGATTCAAGGTGTTGATACCAGAGAACACCTGCTGACTCCGGCTGACACCTATTGATGTGCTGACACTTGCTGATGCTCCCTGACATCTGTTGTAGTGATGACATCTGCTGTTGCCCATTGACACCCATTGACAGTTTCTGCTGCCCACTGATACCTGCTGCTGCCCACTGACACCTGTTGACATCTGCTAAATTAGCAACACCCATAATTTCACCCTATAAACTGCTGTGCCATGTTGACATCTTTGATGATCCTGAACTGAAGCACCACAGAAGCTGCGGTCAGAACTGTCTCTCACACCCTCATCTAACCTCCTGAAAAAGTCCTGCTCAGTGTGACCCCACACCCCCCAGCACTTCTTGCCCACAGGACGGTGGAGATGTAAAGCAGGTGGGGCTCTTTGTACATACAGGCTGGGAGTGATTGCTACTATCACAGTGATCTGCAGCAAAAATGAGGCAAAAAAGCATATGCGTTTTTGCCACTTTTTACTGCGTTTGCAATGCAATTTTTTACAGGACATGTGACTCAAAAAACGCACCCAAAATGCAATGCAGATGCATTTTGTATGGTTTTTTTTTGCAGTGTTTTCCATTAATTTTAATGGGGAGGTGCGCTTTTGGTGCGTTTTCTTTACCACGCTAAACCTGCACCAAAAATGCAGCAAGCAGGATTTTAAAAAACACATCTGGCACACAACGTATACGTGTGAAGAGTTCCATAGGACTACATGGTCCCCTTTTTTCTTCTGCTTTTTTTTTAACACAAAAGTGGAAGAAAGACGGATCAGTGTGAAAGCAGGCTACTTTCTGTAGGTTCCACAGATAATTATGTGATTTCCTGGCAGATGTTGAAGTGTTTCCTTCCCCGGATGATGGAGAAGAACGAGGGGCACATTGTCACCGTGTCCAGCCATCTGGGACTTGTTGCGGCACCATACCAGGAGGTTAGTGTCTCCACCATTACCGCCAACTGCACAATGAGAGGTCAGGAGGAGCCAACAGTGTAATACTGTAAAAACTAAGATGGCGCTGCATGTAAATGAGGGGGAGGAGATGCTGACTGCTGATACTATACTGTATGTAAATAATGAAGGGGGGAAATGCTAATTGATGTTATATGTGAAAAAAGGGGGATGAGATGTTGACTGCTGAAAATAAACTGCTCAAAAAAATTAAAGGAACACTTTGAAAACACATTGATTCTCAATGGTGAAAAATCTCCTGCTGGATCTCTATACTGATATGGACGGGGGGGGGTAATGTGTTAGGAACGTAAGGATGCCCCATCGTTTGATGGAAATGAAAATTATCAACCTACAGAGGACTGAATTCAAAGACACCCCGAAAATCAAAGTGAAAAAATAAAGCAGCAAGCGAGTCCATTTTTCTGAAATTTCATTGCAGCAACTCAAAATGGTCCTCAGTAGTTTGTATGGCCCCCACGTGCTTGTATGCATGCCTGACAATGTCGGGGCATGCTCCTAATGAAACCACGGATGTTGTCTTGGGGTATTTCCTCCCAGATCTGGACCACGGCATCTCTGAGCTCCTGGACAGTCTGGGGTGCAACCTGGCAGCGTTGAATAGAGCGAAACATGACATCCCAGAGGTGTTCTATTGGATTTAGGTCAGGTGAGCGTGGGGGCCATTCAATGGTATCAATTCCTTCATCCTCCAGGAACTGCCTGCAGACTCTCGCCTCATAAGGCTGGGCCTTGTTGTGCACCAGGAGGAACCCAAGACTCATTGTACCAGCATAGGATCTGACAATGGGTCCAAGGATTTCATCCTGATACCTAATGGCAGTCAAGGTGCCATTGTCTAGCCTGTAGAGGTCTGTGCGTCCCTCCTTGGATATGCCTCCCCAGACCATCACTGACCCACCACCAAACGGTCATGCTGAATGATGTTACAGGCAGCATAACATTCTCCACGGCTTCTCCAGACCCTTTCACGTCTGTCACATGTGCTCAGGGTGAACCTGCTCTCATCTGTGAGGACGCCAGTGGTGGACCTGCCAATTCTGGTATTCAATGGCAAATGCCAATCGAGCTCTATGGTGCCGGGCAGTGAGCACAGGGCCCACTAGGGGATGTCGGGCCCTCAGGCCACCCTCATGAAGTCTGTTTCTGATTGTTTGGTCAGAGACATTCACACCAGTGGCCTGCTGGAGGTCATTTTGTAGGGCTCTGGCAGTGCTCATCCTGTTCCTCCTTGCACAAAAGAGCAGATACTGGTCCAGCTGATGGATTGAGGACCTTCTATGGCCCTGTCCAGCTCTCCTAGAGTAACTGCCTGTCTCCTGGAATCTCCTCCATGCTCTTGAGCCTGTACTGGGAGACACAGCAAACCTTCTGGAAATGGCACATATTGATATGCCATCCTGGAGGAGTTGGACTGCCTGTGCAACCTCTGTAGGGTCCAGGTATCACCTCATGCTACCAGTAGTGACACTGACCCTAGCCAAATGCAAAACTAGTGAAATACAGTAAGAAAAGATGAGTAGGGAAAAAAATGTCAGTGGCCTCTACCTGTAAAACCATTCCTGTTTTGGGGGTCGTCCCATCTAGTGTACCTGTTGTTAATTTCATTAACACCAAAGCAGGTGAAACTCATTAACAAACCCCTCTGCTACTTCACTGATCAGATCAACATCCCAGGAGTTTCAATGACTTGATGCTATACTCTAATTAAAAAAGTGTTCCTTTACTTTTTTTGAGCAGTGTATATGTAAATGAGCGAGAGGAGGACATGGTGACTCCTGAGGCTGTATGTAAGTGAGGGGAGGAGACAGTGACCCTCTCGAAGTGTATTTGCCATGAACTAATCCAATTTCCATTTCAGGATTTCTGTGCCAGTCAGTTTGCTGCAGTTGGCCTCCATGAATCGCTCAGCCATGCTCTGAAATCCAAAAACATTGATGGCGTGAAGACAACCCTGATCTGTCCTTATCTCACCACTCACACTTCTACTGACATCCCCTCCATCAGGTGGGCACTGACAATGTGACAGGTCCTCTTGTCAGTGCTGATACACTAATATATGGAGAACCAACACAGACTATTTTACACCCCAATGTATGTCTACACAGAAATAGTCTGGTGTGTGTGATTGTACAACTAAGAGAGTGTAAATTCCTCTGGTGCAGAGACTGATGTGACTTGATCAGTGTTCTCTGCATAGTGGTGTGGACTATGTCAGAACTATATAACTCATCAGTAATAAGCGTGTATCAATTATATGTCAGATCTACATGATTGTATAATAAAAACAGTGTGTGACTGTGGTTGGACATTTAGAGTGTAAGCTCCTCTGGTGCAGACTGATGTGACTGGCTCAGTGTTCTCTGTACAGCACTGTGGAATATGTCAGAGCTACACTATATTGCCAAAAGTATTGGGCCAGTCCTCTAAGGCTAGGTTCACATATGTGCGGGTGGTGTGGCTGCGGATCCGCACGAAAACCCATGCAGCCGCACCACCCGCACAGAGGAATTCGGACCTGCGGGCGGTTGCCATTAGTTTTAATGGCACGCCGCCCGCACTGGAAAGTGCAACCGTACTGGAAACCAAGGTTCCTGTGCAGACTGCGTTTTCAGAAGAAGTGCAGGGACTTCTTCCCTGCGTGTCACGGGGCACAGGAGCCCATTCAAATGAATGGGCTCTCGTGTCCGCACAAAACGTGGCCCGCACAACCGCATATATGTGAACCAAGGGTAAATCATTGGATTCAGGTCTTCCAATCACCTCCATGGCCACAGGTGTATAAAATCATCGCCTAGGCATGCAGACTGCTTCTACAAACATTTGTGAAAGAATGGGTCGCTCTCAAGAGCTCAGTGACTCCAACCGTGGTCCCGTGATAGGTTGCCATCTGTGCAATAAGTCCATCCGTGACATTTCCTGGCTACTAAATATTCCACGCTCAACTGTTAGTGGGATTATAACAAAGTGGAAGCAACTGGGAGCAACAGCAACCCAGCCACCAAGTGGTAGGCCACGTAAAATGACAGAGCGGGATCAGCACATGCTGAAGCGCACAGTGCGCAGAAGTCACCAACTGTCCACAGAGTCAATAGCTAAAGACCTCCAAACTTGGTGTGGCCTTCAGATGAGCCCAACTACAGTGTGTAGAGAGCTTCATGGAATGGGTTTCCATGGCTGAGCAGCTGCATCCAAGCCTTACATCACCAAGTGCAATGCAAAGCGTCGGATGCAGTGGTGTAAAGCACGCCGCAACTGGACTCTAGAGCAGTGGAGACGTGTTCTCTGGAGTGACCGACCACGCTTCTGGCAATCCGATGGACATGTCTGGGGTTGGCTGTTGCCAAGAGAACGGTACTTGCCTGACTGCATTGTGCCAAGTGTAAAGTTTGGTGGAGGGGGGATTATGGTGTGGGGTTGTTTTTCAGGGGTTGGGCTTGGCCCCCTAGCTCCAGTGAAGGGAACTCTTAAGGCGTCAGCATAACAAGACATTTTGGACAATTTCATGCTCCCAACTTTGTGGGAAGAGTTTGGGGATGGCCCCTTCCTGTTCCAACATGACTGCACACCAGTGCACAAAGCAAGGTCCATAAAGACATAGAGGAGCCAGTTTGGGGTGGAGGAACTTGACTGGCCTGAACAGAGTCCTGACCTAACCCCATAGAACACCTTTGGGATGAATTAGAGCGGAGACTGCGAGCCAGGCCTCCTCCCCCGACATCAGTGCCTGACCTCACAAATGTGCTTCTGGAAGAATGGTCCAACCTTTCCATAGATACCCTCCTAAACCTTGTGGACGGCCTTCCCAGAAGAGTTGAAGCTGTTATAGCTGCAAAGGGCGGGGCCAACTCAATATTGAACGATACGGACTAAGATTGGGGGGCCATTAAAGTTCATGTGCGTGGAAAGGCAGGGGGCCCAATACTTTTGACAATATAGTGTATATAAACATATAAGTGTGTGACTGTGGTGGGACATTAGAGTGTAAGCTCCTCTGGTGCAGAGACTGATGCGACTGCCTCAGTGTTCTCAGTACAGCACTACAAAATATGTTGGAGCTATAAAAATATAGGAGTCAATGTGACAAGCGTGTCTTCCTTGTTTTGTGTCATTAGACCAGAATTAGAGGCTTTTCTCTCGCCAGCATCACAGGAGAGATATATCAAGAATGCTGTCAGAGGGATTCTCAATGGACAGAACATGGTCTGCACTCCCAGAATCCTCTACTTTGCTGCTCTTCTCAAACAGTGAGTAGAAATAACTGCCTGTATTATGGAGGATGAGTGTCAGTGTCACTTCATTGCTGCACTGGGGCTCCGACTTGTGAGCTTTGCAGTCCAGGAACACAATTGGCCAATTGATTGTGTGAAGTATGACAGCACATTGCTGAAAACTTACATAGGATTTTTAATGATTCAGTGTGTCTGTGAAGGATCCCATCAACCATCAACATAATCATTTGTGAATAGCAAACCATGTTTAATTTCAGTAAAATACCAGATTTATAGAGAAAACAGAATTCTCTCCAGGTGAGCACTGATGACTTTTTTTCCTAGCACACTTCCAGCTAGATCACATAACAAAAGAAAAAATGACCACCACAGCACTGTTTTGCAGAGGTTTTAGTTGCACAATGCACTTTCCCTTCAAGGCTTCTGTGTATAATGCGGTCCTTACTCTAGGACTGCACTGTACAGAGGGACCTTGAAGGGGCAGCATGATTTGTTTTTGACTGGTTAGTCTGCTGGAATAACATTTTGTTTGTTTTGTGCAAACTTTTCCATGTGCACCTTACTCTGAAACATTGGTCTCCAAACTGCGGCCCTTTGCTTGCTTTTATACGGCCCTTGGAGCATAATTTCATTCACGGACACTAATAATGGGGCACAGGTCCTACAAATGATGGGGCATAGTTCCTCCCAATGACACCAACAATGGGGCACAGTTCCAGCCAATGACACCAACGATGGGGCACAGTTCCTGCCAATGACACCTACGATGGGGCCCAATGACACTAATGATGAGGTACAATTCCTACCAATGATGTAGCACAATTCCCCCAAAGGACACCAGTGATAAGGCACAATTCCTCCCAATGATATGGCACAGTTCCTCCCAATGACACCAACAATGGGGCACAGTCCCTTCCAATGGCACCAACAATAGGGCCCAATAACACCAATGATGGGGCACAATTCCTCCCAATGACACCAGTGATGGGGCACAATTCCGCCCAATGACATCAACGATGGGGCACAATTCCGCCCAATGACATCAACGATGGGGCACAATTCCTCCCAATGACATCAACGATGGAGCACTATTCCCACCAATGACATCAACAATGGGGCACAATTCCGCCCAATGACATCAACGATGGGGCACAATTCCGCCCAATGACATCAACGATGGGGCACAATTCCGCCCAATGACATCAACGATGGGGCACTATTCCTACCAATGACACCAAAGATGGGGCACTATTCCTACCAATGACACCAAGGATGGGGCACTATTCCTACCAATGACACCAAGGATGGGGCACTATTCCTACCAATGACGGGGCACTATTCCTACCAATGACACCAAGGATGGGGCACTATTCCTACCAATGACACCAAGGATGGGGCACTATTCCTACCAATGACACCAAGGATGGGGCACTATTCCTACCAATGACACCAAGGATGGGGCATTGTTTAGTCCAACTAATGCTGGCACATTTTCCACTCCCAATGGTCACAGTACAGCTCCTCTAAAGTCTTAGTGACAGTATACTGGCCCTTTGTTTAGAGACCCCCTACTCTAAAAGCTAGTTCTAAATGGAGACAGTGGCCATTATTGTTAGAGTTTTCATAGAGTGCTTTATGACTCAGAGGTGGATTTACTGAAGGCAAGTAGACGGTGCAATTTGCAAGTGCAGTTGCACTCATTTTCCCCAGAGCTTAGTAAATATCTTCCGATTCCCATCATCCAATCATGTGCAAGCAAAATGTTTTTTTTTTTAAAATGTCCTCACGTCCGATATTGGGTATTCTTTACAAAGTGAAGCTTTACCACACTGACATTTACAAAGGAAAATGAGTGCAAGCAAACTTGCAAAGTGCACAGTCTATTTGCCTTTAGTAAATCAATCCCAAGGAGTTTTTAACCATCTTCACCTGCTTTTGTTCTGTAGATACTGAAATAGGTCCAGTTCATTGTGTTCTCATATTGTTCCAAGTGAGTGCTAAAGGGGAAGGCTCTGTGTATGTAATCATCCCAATATCGGTTCTAGTGCAATACTGCACACCTGACATCTCTGTAACCATGCAGCACTCAGAACACACCTTGGTAGGTAATACAGGGATAGCAGAATGAAATAAGGTTCAACCACAAAATGGCTCAGGGTGTTTTTAATGTAACTGATTTTTTTTTTTTAAAAAAAAGGAACAAGTGACTCCACTGTGTACTTAGGTACTATGTAGTTCTGTGCCCCCGGATGCGGCGGAGAAGCTTGGTGGTAGTACTGGAGTACACTGTCCTCTGAGGTCACACAGACTAGCAAAACTCTGACCAGCGCTGAAACTACCATATGATGCCTGGTTTGCACTAGCAGGATATAGGTGACTAGTTCTCTTTAGCGGCAGAGCCCAGGACATGCAGACATAATGTGAAGTGACGTCATGTAGGAATATCTGTTATCTGTGTTTTCTCTCCCCAGCATTGTGCCCTGGGAGGTGCAGCTTCTCTGCTACAAGTTTCTAGAAGGACCGAAAAGGACACAATGACACCGCCAATACCTTTTCAAATGTCTCCACCCGAGCTCACGACGATACCCATAACCTGAATTTCACGCTCTATTGCTGGGTCCATGAATACATGTTCTTTTATGTGTCTTGGACACTAAACAGTTATCTGTACCCTGAACATATAATATTAAAAGATGGAGGTGAATATGTGTATGTATGGATCTGTCCCAGAGCAGAGGAACATGTCATGTGCATGGATTTTTCCTGAAGCAGAAGTGACCGCGTCATGTGCATGGATCTGTCCCAGCGCAGAGGTGAATGTGTCAGGTGCATGGATTTTTCCTGAAGCAGAAATGAACACGTCATGTGCGCAGATCTGTCCCAGAGAAGAGGTGAATGTGTCATAGGACTTTTATCTGAGCACCAAAAACACTATTTCACTCATTTTAATATTCAAAGCAAAGTCCCCCATACATGCATTATTTTGCTGAGAAATCACTTTGAAAAACACTACCCTAGCATTTCTGGCTGTGGCCATCTTGAGTAAGGGGAGATGATTCATGTAGCATTTACTTACTGGAATCCATCTGCCCTTAGCTCAGGCACGCAGGCAGGAGGGTATGCATAGCTGAGAAAAAACCCCTCCACAAGACATTTGCCTAGGCGAAAAACTAGAAAGCATCTGTAGAAATGTAGAAAAAAAAAAAGTTTAAAACAAGTAAATACAAGATATTTTGCTATTTATTTACTAATGCTAGCAACATAAGGATTAAAAATAGTCAATGTTGATTGACAGAGGGAAGTTCCTCTTTTAAGCTGGCCAACTGCAGATCTGTACCAGAGCAGAGGTGAACATGTTGTGTGCATGCTGTCCTGAAACAGAGGTGAACATGTGTGCATGGATATGTCCCGGAACAGAAGCCAACGTGTCATGTGCCAGATCGGTCTCTGAGCAGGGGTGAACATGTCTGACCACAGGTGAATGTGTCGTGTGCACAGTTCTGTCTCAGAGCACAGGTGAGTGTCACATCAACTGTTCTGTCTCAAAGCATAGGTGAACGCGTCACGTACGCTGGTTCCAACCCAGAGCACAGGTGACAGTATTGTGTGTGCACAGATCTAACCAGGTGCAAATGTGAACTTATGTGTGCACATATGGCCCACAGCAGAAGTGAACGTGTCATGTGTGCTGATTTATCCCAAAGCAAAGGTGAACTTGTACTTTGTGCTAATCTGTCCTGGAGCAGATTTAGGCTACAGTCACACTTTTTTCAAGCATTTTTTTCAGGCGTTTTTTGAGTGTTATTTCAGAAGCTTTGCAAATATTATAGGCGTTTTTGCTGTGGCCAATAGAAATAGAAATAGCTGCTATGTGTGAGCTCATTCCCACTATTCAGGTGTTTTCCATTCAAGTCTATGGGGACATAACGCTCAGATCGGCCTGAAAAGTAGCGCAAGTGCTTTTTTGAGCTACAGGCATTTTACTGCAGATGAAATAATGGGATGTTACTTGTTGAGCATTTCTGAGCATTGAGCTAAAAAAAAACCCGCTGAAGTGCCAGCGTCGTGCATGTATGCAGATCATATGTGCGGATCTGTTGCTGAGCAGAGGTGACTGTGTCGCATGCGGATCTGTTGCGGAGCAGAGGTGAATGTGTCGTGTGGGGATCTGTTGCGGAGCAGAGGTGAATGTGTCGCGTGCGGATCTGTTGAGAAGCAGAAGTGAATGTGTCGCGGGCGGATCTGTTGAGAAGCAGAAGTGAATGTGTCGCGTGCGGATCTTTTGCGGAGCAGAGGTGAATGTGTTGTGTGCAGATCTGCTGCGGAGCAGAGGTGAATGTGTCGTGTGTGGATCTGTTCTAGATATCTCTATCGGGAGAGCCTAAGCTGGGAGGGGGGGGGGGGGGTCACAATCCAAGACCCTGTGAGAAGCTTGATGACCCCAGCTACGATTATCAAATCAGGGGACCGTTTACCTACGATTATCAAATCTGTAGCGGAGCAGATGTGAATGTGTCGTGTGCGCGGATCTGTTGCGGAACAGAGGTGAGTGTATCGTGTGCGGATCTGTTGCGGAGCAGAGGTGAATGTGTCGTGTGCGGATCTGTTGCGGAGCAGAGGTGAATGTGTCGTGTGCGGATCTGTTGCGGAACAGAGGTGAATGTATCGTGTGCGGATCTGTTGCAGAGCAGAGGTGAACGTATTGTGTGCGGATCTGTTGCGGAGCAGAGGTGAGTGTATCGTGTGCGGATCTGTTGCGGAGCAGAGGTGAATGTGTTGTGTGCCGATTTGTTGCGGAGCAGAGGTGAATGTGTCGTGTGCGGATCTGTTGCGGAGCAGAGGTGAATGTGTCGTGTGCGGATCTGTTGCAGAGCAGAGGTGAACGTATTGTGTGCGGATCTGTTGCGGAGCAGAGGTGAGTGTATCGTGTGTGGATCTGTTGCAGAGCAGAGGTGAATGTGTCGTGTGTGGATCTGTTGCAGAGCAGAGGTGAATGTGTCGTGTGTGGATCTGTTCGGGATATCTCTATCGGGACAGCCTAAGCTGGGGGGGGGTCACAATCCAAGAACCTGTGAGAAGCTTGATGAACCCAGCTACGATTACCAAATCAGGGGACTGTTTAGCTACGATTATCAAATCGGGGCATCTGTTGCGGAGCAGAGGTGAATGTGTCGAGTGCGGATCTGTTGCGGAGCAGAGGTGAATGTATTGTGTGGATCTGTTGCGGAGCAGAGGTGAATGTGTCGAGTGCGGATCTGTTGCGGAGCAGAGGTGAATGTGTCGAGTGCGGATCTGTTGCGGAGCAGAGGTGAATGTATTGTGTGGATCTGTTGCGGAGCAGAGGTGAATGTATTGTGTGGATCTGTTGCGGAGCAGAGGTGAATGTATTGTGTGGATCTGTTGCGGAGCAGAGGTGAATGTATTGTGTGGATCTGTTGCGGAGCAGAGGTGAATGTGTCGAGTGCGGATCTGTTGCGGAGCAGAGGTGAATGTGTCGAGTGCGGATCTGTTGCGGAGCAGAGGTGAATGTATTGTGTGTGGATCTGTTGCGGAGCAGAGGTGAATGTGTTGTGTGCGGATCTGTTCGGGATATCTCTATCGGGACAGCCTAAGCTCGCCTAAGCGGGGGGGGGGGGGGACAATCCAAGACCCTGCGAGAAGCTTGACGAACCCAGCTACGATTATCAAATCAGGGGACCGTTTAGCTACGATTATCAAATCAGGAGACCTCCAGACTGATACAGCAATGAAGGGTCTCTGACTTCACAGATTTGAAAACCAGAGCCTAAGTGAAAATTCTCAACCCACCTAATGCAAGATCCAGGCCGATTCCAGCCGCCTTGGTAAAGCAGTGTCAATAAACACAACTCTCCGCCAAGCTGGTTCGTTTTATTGATTTAATTATTTTTTTTGTATTTTTTTTTTCTTGTGACAAACACTAGTTACATTCCATGGGGAGAAAAAATTCCGGGTAAACAATGACCTGAAGCGATACTGAACTTGGCGACGCATGATGCGTTTTAAATAGACAATATGCAAAATGTACTGCAGGTGTCGCGGGCACGCTACCAACACACCTAAAGCAACACGGCTCATACACAGACGAAGGCATTTTTTCAGCCCGACATGGAGATGTAAGTCCACGGGATAAAGCACACAAAGAAAATCAAATGAGCTGGTGGCACCCCCGGTCGGATCATATCCTGTGATGCAGTGATATAGGCTGCACAGCTTCCACATACTTCATGTAAACTCCTTTATACAAACACAAAAATAAACACTCAAATGATTGAACACTGTCTATCGCTAATGATAAAATAAAAAAATTCATATATTTATTTCTACAATTGTTAATTAATTGCTACCTGGCAGCACTGGCTTTAGCGGTAGCGCATTTTACAACTGAAAACAAAACTCGATCGCCACTAATGCCTCATTAAAAAAAGAAACAAAAAATCCATCCATATATGACTACATGTGAGGATATGATCAATTCGTGAAATGTTTCGAAAGTGATGAAACCGATACAAAAACTATAAAAATCATCATTTGAAATTACAGGCGGGAAAGAGACGCGAGAAAGGGGAGACGGGACTTGTCGCAGCGGTTCAAGTACAAAAACAAAAATTAAAAAAAAAAAAATTTGATTTTCTCTGGTGCTTTGAAATTCCATCTGCGGCGGTCATCAGGCTGTATTGTCCAGTGTTTGTCCCAAAGTGTTTTGAGCTAGCTGGTTTGAGGAGAGAGTCACTTTCCATCTCGGGTTTGACACACCTGGGGGGGGACAGGAAAGACAACGCAGAGTGTTATGGTATCTTGCTATCATTACACCCATCACTACAATATGCATAGTGGATCGTTAGAGGTCTGAAGGTTCAGCTGGAGGGATCAGCAACAAAGGGATTAAAGATGGGGAGCAATGAGCAGTATGGTAGGAAAGGAATGGGCGGGTCTCTGTGATCGGCGGGACAGAAGACGGATAGACAGATCTCTGATCAGCAGTATAGGAAACAGATAGGTAGGTCTCTATGGTCGTCAGGGTGGGAAAGGAATGGGTAGGTCGTTATGGTCGTCAGAGTAGGAGAGAAATGAGCAAGTCTTTGGTCAGCAGGGTAGGAGAGAATTGGGCAAGTCTGTGGTCAGCAGGGTAGGAGAGGAATGGGCAGGTCTGTGGTCAGCAGGGTAGGAGAGGAATGGGCAGGTCTGTGGTCAGCAGGGTAGGAGAGGAATGGGCAGGTCTGTGGTCAGCAGGGTAGGAGAGGAATGGGCAGGTCTGTGGTCACCAGGGTAGGAGAGGAATGGGCAGGTCTGTGGACAGCAGGGTAGGAGAGGAATGGGCAGGTCTGTGGACAGCAGGGTAGGAGAGGAATGGGCAGGTCTGTGGACAGCAGGGAAGGAGAGGAATGGGCAGGTCTGTGGTCAGCAGGGAAGGAGAGGAATGGATAGATCGCTGGTCAGCGGGGTAGGAGAAGAATGACCAAGTCTCTGTAGACAGCAAGGTAGGAGAGGAATGGGTGGTTCTCTGGTCAGCAGGGTAGGTGAGGAATAGGTGGATCTCTGGTCAGCAGGGTAGGCGAGGAATGGGTGGTTCTCTAGTCAGCAGGGTAGGAGAGGAATGGTGGTTCTCTGGTCAGCAGGGTAGGAGAGGAATGGTTGGGTTAATGTAACTGGCAGGGTAGGATAGGAAAAAAGCCGGTATTTTTTGGATTGGCAGGGTAGGAAAGGGATGGGCAGGTCTTTGTGATCAGCAGAGTATATACTGGGTGGACAGAGTGGCTCATAAACTTACACTGATATTGGTCCATTCCCTGTCCTCAGCACCTCGGGACTTTGTTGGTCCATCTCAGAGAGCAGCTTCAAGATATTCAAAGCAGCCTATAGTAAAGAGAAGAAAGTGTCAGCTCTGCTTGCCAGAGACTAAGGGTTGCAGAACAGTTCCTCAAACACTATAAAACTAAGGGTGCTCAACTTTTGAAGAACGACGGCCACTTAAGTGATTTTGTTAACGGTTTGCAGGCCGCAATGAAATTAAGTGGTTCAGAATTTTAAATGTTTTTATTTTGAATAGCATAATGAACATTTTCCTGCTGCATCAGCTGAATTCTGGTGGGAGGGAGAGGAGGAGAAGCTGTATTTCAGCAGCTGTAGGAGGATGGAGAATTGGTTCCTGTAAATGCTGTCCCCGCTGCTCCTCCTGTCCACATGTAAAACAGAACGTGACTGGGAAGCCACATGGACGCCCTGGAGCATAGGGTGGGCTATCATTGCGATGTCTGATGCTACACCTGTGGTGGGGAGGGAGAAGGGGGGAGTAAAAAAAAAAAAAAAAAAACAGTCTCCCCCCCATAAAATTACAAATGTATACAGGCCCTTACTGTCCTGAGCCTGCTATAAGACTGCTTTCACACTGATGTGCTGCCATTTAGCCGCAGTGCACCTGCGGCTTTCCTGTGGGTTAGCTACGCTTTGCTATAGACTTCTATAGGTGACCTGCACTTTCTGAAAGCACATCAAACCCACAGAAGTGCACTTCCCCGATTTGATATCGAGGGCCACAGGTTGAGCACACCTACTATAAAATGAATGTCATTACTTCGCCCACTGTGCCCCCCTCTGCAGCGCCAGCAGCCATCTTACCATGTCATGGCAGGACTCCACATCTTTTCCCACACCGTGGCTGATTAGCGGCGGTTGGAAGGAACAATTAATTAGAGATACAAACTCGTTTTTGTTGTTTTTTGGAAAGTCTTTATATTCCACCTGCAAAACAGAAAGTTACACATCAGACCAACTCCAATCAAATTCCGTCATTTACAAAACAGCACTGTCCAATCACATTCCTTCATTTACTAAACTGCATTGTCCAATCGCATTCCATCATTTACTAAACTGCATTGTCCAATCGCATTCCGTCATTTACTAAACTGCATTGTCCAGTAACATTCTTTCATTTACTAAACTACATTGTCCAATCACATTCCGTCATTTACTAAACTGCATTGTCCAGTAACAGTCTTTCATTTACTAAACTGCATTGTCCAATCACATTCCGTCATTTACTAAACTGCATTGTCCAATCGCATTCCGTCATTTACTAAACTGCATTGTCCAATCGCATTCCGTCATTTACTAAACTGCATTGGTCCAATCGCATTCCGTCATTTACTAAACTGCATTGTCCAATCGCATTCCGTCATTTACTAAACTGCATTGTCCAATCGCATTCCGTCATTTACTAAACTGCATTGTCCAATCGCATTCCGTCATTTACTAAACTGCATTGTCCAGTAACATTCTTTCATTCACTAAACTGCATTGTCCAATCGCATTCCGTCATTTACTAAACTACATTGTCTAGTAACATTCCGTCATTTACAAAACCACACTGCCCAATCATATTCCTTCATTTACTAAACTGCATTGTCCAATCACATTCCGTCATTTCTTAAACTGCATTGTCCAATCACATTCCGTCATTTACTAAACTGCATTGTCCAATCGCATTCCGTCATTTACTAAACTGCATTGTCCAATCGCATTCCGTCATTTACTAAACTGCATTGTCCAATCGCATTCCGTCATTTACTAAACTGCATTGTCCAATCGCATTCCGTCATTTACTAAACTGCATTGTCCAATCGCATTCCGTCATTTACTAAACTGCATTGTCCAGTAACATTCTTTCATTCACTAAACTGCATTGTCCAATCGCATTCCGTCATTTACTAAACTACATTGTCTAGTAACATTCCGTCATTTACAAAACCACACTGTCCAATCACATTCCTTCATTTATTAAACTGCATTGTCCAATCACATTCCGTCATTTACTAAACTGCATTGTCCAATCGCATTGTCATCTACAAAACTTAAGCATCCAAATTTCACATCAGAGCAGCACCAATCACATTGCGTCATTTACTAAACCCACAGAATGCAATCACATATTGTCATTTAATAAACTGCAGCATCCAATCACATTCCACCAGTGTCCATATTCCAATTAACAAGCATGCTTTCCTTTAGGAAGGAAAATCGCAGTATTCCCAAAGAGGACACAGCAGTCTTGCTGTGATTTCTTTATTACAGTATGATATTCAAGATATTTTTTTACTAATAAAACTGATATTTCAATGTAAAGCTTTCACAGGATGAGTTGGCTAAACCTTCCACATGTAAAATTCAATGTACAAAGATTAGAAGGTTTGTAAAGGCTCAAGGTTTTTACCTTTATGCATTGTATGTATGAAGGTAAAAAACCTTGTGTGTGTGTAGCAGTGTCCCCCAGCCCCCTCAGTACTTACCTGAGCCCCATTGAGATCCAGCGATGCAAATGACAGCCTCGGCTGTCCTGGGTCTCTGCCTCCTCATTGGCTCCCGCTGCTGTCAATCACAGCTAGTCAGCCAATGAGGAGGGGGGGGCAATCTGTGGCTGTGTGTGTTAATGAACACACAGAGCAGCGGGTGCCCCCATAGCTACTTGCTATGGGGGCACCAACAGAAAGGAAGAGCCAGGAGAGCCTGTGGGGGACCCGATAAGAGGTGGATCCAGGCTGCTCTGTGCAGAACCACTGCACACAGCAAATAAGTATAGACATGTTTGTTATTTAAAAAAAAAAAAACTTTAATATCGCTTTAATTCAAAGAACAGCGAGGAAAGGGTAAATGGGCCACTGCGGGGGGACCGAGAACAATTGGGGCATTCATACGTTCATTTTCATGTGGGAAAACACCACACCAACTACACATTCAGTGAGTTGAATGCTGATGGAGAATCAGGAGATAAAGTACCTCCTTCAGCTTTTCTGAATTTCCTACTGAGCTATTTTTCAGCCTCTCAGTTATTACAAATGAGAATGTGTCACATCCTACAGTGCTGAGGTTTTCATGCCATCACTTTCTGTATCTATGCCTCACTTGAAGAGTTTATGCTCTTTCAGATTGGTGGGCAGGCAGCAGCAGCACAGTGAGATCCAATACTAAACAGCAGAAAAATGTTCCTAATCAGGATTTAAAGTGGAGATACACTGAATCTGAGCACGACAAGCCAAAAATGTTATTTTTTAATATTGAAAGCAAACTCATCCATCCATGTCTTCATGCTTTATTTTTGCTGAGAAATCACTAGGAACCCTCCCCTTTCTTTGCATTTCTAGATGTAGCAATTTTGAGTGAGGCTAGACGATTCATGTAGCACTTACTTCCTGGAATCCATCTGCCCTTAGCTCAGGCATGCACACAGGGGAGTGTGCGTAGCTGAGAAAACCCCTCCTCCCCTCCTGAAGACTCCTGGGATGTATGACGATATATGCTTAGGCCTGGAAACTGAAGTAACTTTAAGTGTTTTTAGAGACTGAAGGTTTAGAACCCCCCCCCCCTCCATACTTACCTGAGCTCGATCTTGATCCAGCGATGCGAACAAGAGGAGTGGCTCTCCTGGCTCTGTCCCTCCTCATTGGCTCAGACACATCAGCCAGTGAGGAGGGAACGGGGGCGGAGCTGAGCCGTGCTCTGTACTATGGACACACAAAGGTGGCACGGGAGAGAGCATGCATGAGTTGCCCCATAGAAAGTGGCACTCAGCAGGTGGGAGGAGACAGGAACCTTAGAAGAGGAGGATCAGGGCTGCTCGGCAAGAATAGCATGTTCATTATTTAAAAAAAAAGTTAAAACAAGGAAATACAATATACGTTCCTATTTACTGTTAGCAGCATCAGGATTAAAAATAGTCAACTGAGAAGATTTAAATCTATGGTATCTCATTAGTGGCTTTTATAGCCAAATGGATAGGATACTGCAAATACCAAAAAATAAAAAACCCCAAAATAATCTATGCTGCATTATTCATCTCTATGCATGTGTGGAATTGAACAATCGACATCTCAAAGTGTATGACCAATCAAATAGCACAATCACAACACTGGAGGGTTCCCAGCCCTGGGATTGGCTGTTCTCACCTGAATTCCCTGCACGCTGGACAGGTACTCTAACTGTTCTGAGGGGCCGAGTGAGTGGACCGTGCAGTGTGTGGGTGGGGCCATTGTTATTCTTCATAATGGTGTCTGCTGTCGGAGAGGTTCCGGCATACAGCAGTTCTCGTGCAATCATGGCGGTTACAGTGGCAACAGCAGGGTTCGCAGCCACCCTATTAAATTCTTTGGTGTGTGAAGTCCTTGGTTGGCCCCTACAGCTTGCGCCACTTCAGGGACCATAGGCAGAATTCCGGCTGGCAGCTGCTGATGGCTGTGATAGGGCATTCGAAACTCATCCTCTTTATTATCTGAAGTAAACAAATATGCTCATTGTTTCTATGAAATAATTCAGTTTACACAATCAGATCACAGTTTCAGGCATTTTCTATAATTACAGATGACACTGTACACACTGACATGTTCTTCAATTCACCATAAAAACCTTTTCTTAGAGTCCATTGAGGGACACAGGACGTCTAAAACCCTTGTGTTAATATTGCGTCCCACATGATATCTGGACACTGAGCAGCCCAGAGTAATCCATCTCACTAACTGCATGCCTCAGCTCTGTAGTAAAGAAGGACCAAGAACATTATTATAAACACCCATGTCTCTCAATGGACTCCAAGAAAATGATTTTACAGTAAATACACAAATCCGATTTTCTTTTTCTCACTCATTCACAAGGTTTTTCTTCAGGATGTCCAAAAGCAGTCCGAAGATTAGACAACACAGATCACAATCACTACCAAGCCAGAATAACTGGGGACTACCTGCAGCTCAGAGCCTCCTTCAGGACCTTATGTCTGAAGCTGGTGTCAGATGAGGTCAAACATTCATGTGGTAGAAAGTGTGCAGAAAGACCAGGGGCAGGATGAAAAGAGGGAGAGGGGGAGGAGGAGGAGGGGGGGAGAGGGGGAGGAGCTAGAGGAGGGAGGGAACGAGGGGGGGGAGGAGGAGGAGGGAGAGGGGGGGGTGG
The DNA here is from genome assembly GCA_951230385.1 of Staurois parvus. Classification (NCBI taxonomy): domain Eukaryota; kingdom Metazoa; phylum Chordata; class Amphibia; order Anura; family Ranidae; genus Staurois; species Staurois parvus. The sequence goes on along the minus strand of CATNWA010014107.1, from coordinate 114,195 downwards.
AGGGAGGAGGAGGGGGAGGGGAGGGGTGGGAGGAGGATGGAGGGAAGGGGGGGGGGGGAGGAGGGGAGGGGGGGGGTGGGGAGGGAGGAGGAGGGAGGGGGGGGAAAAGGGCGGAGGAAGGGGGGGGGGAGGAGGAGGAGGGTGCGGGGGGGGTGGGGGGGGAGCGGGATCGAGGGGGGGGAGGGAGGAGGAGGGAGAGGGGGGGAGAGGAGGAGGGACGAGGGGGGGGGGGAAGGAGGGGGAGGGGGGGAGGAGGAACAGGAGAAGGGGGGGGGGGGGAGGAGGAGGAGGGGGGAGAAGGGGGGGGGGAGGGGGGGGGGGGGGGAGGGAGGAGGAGGGAGGGGTGGGGGGGGGGAGGAGGGAGGGAGAGGGGGGGGCAGGTAGGGAGAGGGGGGGGGAGGAGGAGGAGGGAGAGGGGGGGGGGAGGGAAGAGGGGGGGGAGGAGGAGGGGAAGACAGGGGGGGGGGAGGAGGGAGAAGGGGGGGGGGGGGGAGGAGGCGGAGGGAGAGGGGGGGGGGGGGGAGGGCGGAGGGAGGGGGGGGGGAGGAAGGAGGAGGGAGAGGGGGGGAGGGGAGGAGGGAGGGGGGCGGGGGGGAGAGGAGGAGGAGGGAGAGGGGGGGGGGGTAGGGGGGGAGAGGGAGGGGGGGGAGAGGGAGAGGGGGGGGGAAGGGAGGGGAGGGGGGGTGGGGGGAGGAAGGAGGAGAAGGGGGGAACAGGGGGAGGAGGGGGGAGAAGGGGGGGGGGAGGAGCGGGGGGAAGGGAGAAGGGGGGGGGAGGACTCGGAGGAGGGAGAAGGGGGAGGGGGGAGCGGAGGAAAGGGGGGGAGAAGGGGGGGGGAGGAGGTTGGATCGGCGAGAGGGGGGGGGACGGAGGGGAGAGGGGAGGGGCGTGGGGGGAGGGGGGGGGGGGGGGGGCCCGGGGGGGAGGAGGAGGAGGGAGGAAGGGGGAGGGGAGGGGAGGAGGGAGAAGGGAGGGGGGAGGAGTGAGGAGGGAAGAAGGGGGGGGAGGAGGAGGAGGGAGGGAGGGGAGGGAGGGGGGAGGGGGGGTGGGGGGAGGGAGAGGGGGGGGAGGGAGAGGGGGGGACGGGACGGGGGAGGAAGAAGGGGGGGAGGGGACGAGGAGGGAGAAGAGAGGACGGGGTAGGAGGAGGGGAGGGAGAAGGGGGGGGAGGAGAGGAGGGAGAAGGGGGGGAGGAGGCGGAGGGAGGAGGGGGGGGGAGGAGGGGAGAGAGAGGGGGCGGGGGGGAGGGAGGGAGGAGAGGAGGGGGGGGAGGAGGAGGGAGAGGAAGGGGGGGGGGGGGAGGAAGGAGGGGGGAGGGGGGGGAGAGGGGACGAGAGGATGGGGGGTAAGGGGGGGGAGGAGGGATGGAGGGGGAGGGAGGGTAGGAGGAGGGGGGCGGTGGGGGTGGGAGGAACAGGGGGAGGAGCTGGAGGGAGGGGAGGGGGAAGAGGAGGGGAAGGAAGGAGCGAGAGTAGGGGGGGAGGAGGAGGGGGAAGCTGGGGAGAGGGGAGATAGGGGGGAGGAGAGAGGGGGGAGGTGGAGGGGGAGGAGGGAGGAGGAGCGAGGGGGGGGGCAGTGAGGAGGAGGGGGAGGAGGAGGAGGGGGGAGGAGGACGGGGGGGGGGGGAGGAGGGAGGAGGGGGGGAGTCGGGGGCGGGGCGCAATGAACCACAGTTAGGACAATGGATGTAAGTTACCTTTTATATGAACGGAAATCACCTCAACCAGAACAATAACCTGGATGAGGTAAGAGGCGGGCAGGGGAGAGACTGAAGGGAAAATATCTTTAGCCAGCAAGAAGTCCTGGACATCAGAAACCATCCTGGACCCTATAGAGCAAAACCTAGGGGTTAAACAGTTCTCTGAAATGATAGGGTCAATCCATAGTTCAGGACACTTGGCCTCTACACTGAGGTGATGCAGCTACAAGGAAAAACACAACTTTGCGGTGTAGGTAGCGAAAGGAATTCCTGTAACGAGTTCTAATCATTTCTGAAGCACAGAGCAAGCCAGATTCAGATCCAACAGAGGTCAGGAGGGAAGTGACCACATGGAGACTGCCTGTATGAAGGTCATAATGAAAGAAATGAGATGCCAAAGGTCTCTGAATTAAAAAGAAAAGAGCAGAAAGATCCTTCTTGGTGCTGAGAGCAGACGCTGGTCCAGACCCCGCTGCAAGGAGATGAGAAAACATCTGGGGTTGAAGACCCACGATTAACACCATGTATGCCTTCCATGTATGATGGCAAGGACCTGGCAAGGAAGTGGACTTCCCAAGCGGTCAACAAAGAAATCACAAAATTTGGAGATGCCCATGTCCCTTAAATTTGGCCCTTGGGATATTGGATCCAGACAGTTCTGGCAGGGCCCACAGTGTGTGACTGCCTTGATACAAACCTCTCCAGTTTGTTGCTGAACATGGAGGTCCACATCCAGCATTCCCCAATGGTGACACTGCTACCTTAGAATACTTCTGGGTGTGTAGGGACTACTCTCCAAGGAATCTGCCTACCAACTGTCTATGCCTGAAATTGTGCAGAGCTGAACAAAGACTGGAACATGCAGTTCTGGTTAGGACAGGGATCTACTCTTCTTTTCCACAGCAAGATTTTCTGGCTCCTCTGTGACGGCTGATGTACACCAATCACAATCTGAATCACATGACCTTCTAGTAAGATAGCCCAACTCTACAGAGACAGCCAAATCACGTGAAAATCCAAATTGTTTATTAGAGGATGAGATTCCTCAGACGACCAAGTCATCTGCATCAACAGTGTCCAGGACTACTTCTGTGCCTGGATTCCTGTGCCACCCAGGGACAGCCTGGTCCTTTGTGTCAATCAAATTTAGCCTGTCCACAAACACGACTGTTTTGTCCCAACTACTTAATCGGTTGTCCCATTAGAACCACCTCCTGAACCCACATATCTAGAAATGCAGTGTCCATAACATTGCCAGCATAGTATAGAAACACTTCCCAAAGGGTCATACCCAGATCACTGCTCTACACGGTCTCCACCTTAGAGAGGATAGGTATCTAAGCCTTCACCCAAGTAGCCCATATCTTGTCAAGTGTTTTGGGACACTTACAGACTCATATGTAAGTTTGTGGAGGGGCAGAAAAAAAGAATTCACCATGGACCCTCCTTTGGGAGATCGTAGAAGGGTTTGATGGTTTTTTTTCATGTCAAAAAAAATAACAAGTATAGAAGGCAGTATAGAACACAAATAGCTTTTTGTAGGTAGCGGAAGTGAATGTGTCACAGACCCCAAGTAAGAATGCCAAGGCGTCCATCGGAAAAACAGTCAGTCCTCCCACTGAATTAATGTCCGCCACCCCACTCCAAAAAACAGTAGCATCTTTGATGGTATTACCAAGAGGTGGTCTAAAGAGACGTTTTCTCCCTTGAAGGCCATGTAGATCAAATGCTTCTTGTTGCACATATGTACTGAAAAGGAGGCACATGAGAGAGATCAGATGGAAGGCTTCAAAGCACACCATCACAGCTGAAATCTAATGCTAAAAAGGCATTTGTTTGCAAGTATTCAACAAGCATAACAGCAAACATGGCAGTGGTCATATGCTCTTCAAAGGATTTTGACCAAACATGTTTTAAATAAACTAAAGTTACAGCCAGAATTGGGTGCAGGGTGTGACCCGCCAACAAGAACAGAACTCTGGAAAGGGTTTCCAACTGCTTATCCTTAGAGCTCCGTTCACTCCATTGCGTTTCTTAGTGCTTTTTGCAGAAACGCACTACAGTCCATTTAACATGGTATCCTATGGAACATGTTCACAACCTATGCTTTTTAGAGCCGCTGCATTTTTGGAGAGGGTCAGGGACTTTTTTAAAAAAGCAGCATTTGTGCCACAGTAAGGTTCACGGTTTTGCATTTTTATTCTGCCCAGCAACAAGAAAAAAAAAAAATTCCACTTTACCGAAAAAAAAAAACAAAGCTGAACAAAAAAAATGCATGCAGTAAAAACAAACTGCGAAAAGCATTGCAAAAAACAGACAAAAAGCGTACTGCATAGGTGTGTGAACGGAACCTAAGACAGGTGCACACTCCACCGGTTATGGTAGGGAAATTTGTAAGGCAGGACACACGGTCATATCCATGGTGAGAATGGACTATTTCTGAACCAAATCCTTAAACAGATACAAAGCCAGCAAGCACTGGCTTTATAATAATGGAATCAACTGTTGGGGTTAATTCAGTTTATTGCAGACTGGCTGGTAAGTGAGCTGGGATTTTTTTTTGACATGCCTTGCCCTTCCATGTGCTCCTTGCTGCAAAGTTCAGTTATAGGCTGAGGTGATTGCTAACAGGAGCTGCAGTGGGGAAATGCTTCTTTAATGCTGTAGGACGGAAAAGAGAAGTGAGGGGAACGCATACATAACCTTACACCTTGTGGATGATGTTGGCGCTCAGTCCCACACTGGTAACTCTTTCCATTCCAAAGCTGGAAGGGAAACAGGAAATAATGGCGCAAATAATGGCGCAGAGTGACCAATAAGAATACGGGAGCTCCCAGAGCTTGGCCCAACCAGCTTATGCACTGAGTTTTCAGAGACAGGACACGTGTAGAGGTAATGCCAGACTCTGGACATGGAAATGGAGAAAACACTTCCATGGAGAACCCAGGTTACTGCCATGATAGCCTTGCAACATTCAGTCCAGCGGGGGGCCTGGATGTGGAGGGCTCCAAAGCCAGGTTGAGGACAACTGTGTGAGGTCACTGAGAACTGAAGACAAAGCCTCCAGCAGCGGTATAGAGAACAGTCTTGATTGAATAAAGTGCTTGCAAAAATCACAGGTTAGTCTAAACACAACAGAGCTGAAGAAAAGACGTCTTTATTTTTTTTTTTTAGTGAAAAAAAGGCATGCTGGTAGTGCCTTTTAATGCAGCTCTGTATTAATGAATACAGAGCTGCATTAATTGGTGGTTTTCTGTGGTTCAGTGTGTGAAAAGTTTACAAAATTATCGAAATCAAAAGGGTGTGAAAGCCAATAACAAATTCAAACAGCTATGTCTAAAGGATTTTTCATATCTTGGGGAGTCGGGTCCATCCTGATACAACAGCATTTTATCTATACACTATTGGACTCTCCAGTATGCTGAAAAATTATGGGGAGATCAGAGTGGCAATGTGTTATTCCGGTGGTTGGTAGAAGTATAAACAGATTTGGCAGCACACACCCAGAAAGCAGAGAGGTGACAACTTACTGTTTGCGTTCTCCTCTCCAGATCCAGGCTCGAAGAAAGTCACCTTCCGCCCATCCACTGGTTTCTTCACTGGAGCCTGAAAACATACACAGTGAGCAGAGCATGTACAGTTGGGTCTAACTACACAGTTTGGCACAGTGACACCCATATCACCCGACCATCTGGGAGTAGCAACACTGTGCAAGGCCTAGATGGAAGGTGAGAAGTGTTAGTTGTAACCCCAAAATGTCTTTCACTTTCAATGATTTACGTTACACCACTGATCTCTAGGTTATATACAAATTACAAAAGTGACATCACCATATACATTATATGTTACAAGAATTATGTCAACCTACTCATACACTTCATATATGTTAAAGGAATGACACCACTGCTGAACAAGTGTCCCCTAATTCCTGGGAATAACCTCCATACTAACTGGACAGACCATTAATGGCAGTCATGCATACACTATATTCCCAGAACTGTCCTCGCACACCAGGCACGTGTTCTGCTCACCTTCTCATCATTCTTCAGGGGTCTGGTTTGGCAGGTGCTGGAGGAACTTTAAACCCTAGGAGCTCCAACATGTTTTCGGCAGCTTTGCGTTTGGCCACTTTCTTGTTGGTGCCCATTCCCTCTGCTGTCTGATTCCCACCTTCACCTAAGAAAGAAGGAATTAATGAAACTTAGAAATCAATCCGCAAACACAGCAATAAAACAGTCTTTGAAATAATGGCCTGTCCCCCACACATACCTGCATGACAAACTCCCGGCGCCGGGGTAGGCCTCGTTCAGTGATGAGGGTGTATTCAGGTTCTTTGTCCTTCTTAGCTTGTTGTATCTGAGCTAGCCTACTGATGGGGTTCATGCCCTGTCCGTACTCTGGATTGGTCGGGAGCTACAAGACCAGAAAAGACAAATCAGTGATGCACTCTGGAGGAGGATATCCATATGGGAAGGGGGGGGGGGGGGGGGGGGGGGGGGATTCTGGGAGCTGGTTCATCTCACCTTCACGATGGACTTAGTTTTCTTTTTGATTCGTGGTTTCATTTTCTCTACTGTGGGAAGAGGAGGCAGTTTCTTCAGCTCGGCAAGGACGGCCATGGCAGCGTTCTTCTTAGAAATCTTTTACTCTTCCCTTCTCCTTCTCCGACAAACTCTCCAACTGTCACCTTAGTGGCAAAGCTCTTCATGTGAGGGGGACCAGTCTCCTTGGTCACCTGGAGAAGAGCCAGTCATGTCAATTGCGGTGTGGCTTTGCACTCCAGAAACTTTATTCAAATATGAAACATTTTCTCTAGCTTTTAAAGATGGAGTAGTTGAGGTCTGTATACATTTGAGTTAGTAGAGTGTTGGCTAAGATAATGGAGCACAGCAATGAAACAACTGTTATAAAAAATTATACCACTTGCACGGCCAACAATACCCCACCACTCCAGTGCCCCGATATCTTCTCCATAACTCCTCCCCCCATACCAGTGCCCCCTTGCTTTTTGAGAAATGCTCACCCTACAGTGCCATGACACCCACCCAAAATGCCATGCGATGCCATACAACACGCTGCCATCCAGTGTCCCAGCCATCCTAGCTCCCAATCCACTCACCCCATAAATGCCTCTACTCCTCCTCAGGGGCAATATCCCCTCCATATTACCTATGGCTAAGTTCTGGGGAGATTGTAATTAGTAAATTGAATTCAAGTCAGCATTAACCCCAAGTGCAGACATTGTTCTAGAGCAGAAAATGATCCAGGATAAAATCCTGCACACAGGACCCAACCAAACAAGACAATACCATGGCACACAGCCATTCCCCCCCACCGCTGCCAGGTCTCACCTCGAAATTCACAGGCAAGTTCCTTTTGAGTGCAATTTCAAACACCTGGCTTATTTCTGACTTATTTAGATTTTCTTCATCCGATGCTTTTCCATTCATCTGCCAGATAAAAATAACAGAATCAAAAAGACGATGGACACAGACCTTGCTACATACAAATAATGTAAACATATACACTGTAGCTAGAAAAGTAGAAACCCAATTCACAGAGCCAGCAGCTGATGCACTTCATGAAGGCAAAACTGGCTGTCCTGACTAATAGTGGACGGTACAAGCCGGTCTTTACCATCTCTTCATCCTATAAGGTCCTCAGAAATCTTTGTAGACAATTTAAAGGTGAACCCTTGTCTACCATAAGGCCGGTGCTCCTATTTGGCCACCAAGTATAAAGGGTGTGTGTATATATATTTATTTATTGAAAGCGGAAGTGATATAAAACATTCTTTTGCTTATGCTGTGTGATGCGACACCTAGCTAACAGGCGGGAAGCCTCACTTTCGTCATTCACTGCGTGCACTGCTAGTAATACGGATTCCTGTCAGAGCTTACCGACCTTGAAAGAAGGCAAAATTGTTGGTGCCGCTTAGCTGGTGCATCTGTACCCGAGGTTACCAATTTATTTGCTGTGTCGTGAGGTACAGTATCAAAGGTTATGGCGGCAAATACAGCTTCTGGGAAAAACATCGTGTGACAAGCATAGGTGCAGTCGACATGGTCAACTGACTGAAAGACATTGCGCAGGATTGTGATCCGGAATAAGAAAACAACTGCTGCAAAAGTGTAACTGCAGAGCTCAATCTCAGTCTTCCAAAGCCCGTGTCCACAAAAACTGTGCGGAGGGAACTCCATAAGCAAAACATTGCCAAACCTCTAGTGACCGATATTAATGTTCAAAAGAGGAGAGAGTGGTGCAACACCCATAAAACGTGGATTACTGATCAATGGAAAACTTTAATATGGTCCAATGAACTGAGCTTCACATGGTTTCCAACCACCAGATGTGTTTATGTGTGGTGAACACTGTCCCAAGCTTACAACCAGGACTGTCTTGTGCCAATGGTAAAGCATGGTGGCAGAACACTCATGGTGTGGCCAGCCATATCTTGGTATTCTGCAGGCCTCATCATCACCTTGAAAGGTAGAGTCACTGCCAGCGCCTACGTACAAATTTTGGCTGACCATGTGCGCCACATGGTGCAGACACTGTTTCCCAAGACAGCGCCATTTACCAAGGCGACAATGCCCTGATTCACATAGCTGGTGTTGCCAAATTGTGGTCGGACAAACATGCAGACGAAGTCTAGCAGCTTCAGTGGGCGCCCACCTCAATTTCATAGAGCAACTAGGATCATTTTTGCAGAACAAGGTTAAAGCTCATTTTTCCGGCATCTCTGCAAGAACTGTTATGGCGTTCGCATGGAGAGTGGTATCAGATGCTATTATCCACCATCCAAGGCTTACATTTGTCAATTCCCAGGAGAATTCAGACCGTCTTGGATGCCAAAGGAATATCAGGTAACGATTTTGTTCTTTTTGGCGTTTCCATAATAAATATATATATATTTATGTGTGCGCTCAAAAGTATGCATACCCTTTGAGAATTGGCAATATACAGTATGCACCATTTTTAAAGAAAACATGAGCGAGCAGGTAAAACACATTTATTTTATTTCTTATGGGAATCATATTCTGTAACTGTAGATCATAAAAGAATGGCCCAATCATAAAAGAGAAGTAAACAAATGAAATGCCCCTGTTCAAAAGTCTGCCTGCCCTTGGTTCCTAATACTGTGTATTGCCCCTTTTAAAATCAATGACAGCATGCTGTCTTTTTTAATCGTTGTCTACGAGTCCCAGAGTTCTTGCAGGTGGTATAGCTGCCCATTCATCCTGGCAAAATGTACCCAGGTCATGCAAAGTCTTTGGTCGTCTTGCATGAACCGCACGTTTGAGATCTCCCCAGAGTGGCTTGATGATACGAAGGTCAGGAGACTGTGATGGCCACTCCATATCCTTCACCTTTTTCTGTGGTAACCACAGGAGGGTCAACTTGGCCTTGTGCTTAGGGTCACTGTCATGCTGAAAAGGCAAGAGTGTCCCATGCACAGTTTTCGTGCAGAAGAATGCAAATAGTCTCCCAGTATTTTCTTATAACATGCTGCATTCATCTTGCCATCAATTTTCACAAGATTTCCCGTGCCCTTAGAGCTGGCACACCTGCCACCACCATGCTTCACAGTGGGGATTGCATTCTTGACACTATAGGCCTTGCTAACCCCTCCCCAAACACAGTGTGTGTGTGTGTGTGTGTGTGTGTGTGTGTGTATGTGTGTATGTGTGTATGTATGTATGTATGTATATATGTATATATATATATATATATATATATATATATATATATATATATATATATATATATATATATACACACACACACACACATATACACACACCTATCTATATACACACACATATATATATACATACATACACCTCTCTATCTATCTATCTATACACATACATATACATACACACACATCTATCTCATCACATATGATTACCCTTTGCATACACACTACTGATTACCCTTCCTATACAACACGTCTCTTACCTCGAGTTTTCTGGGTAGGGGTTCATGCTGTAAGTATTTTAGAGCTTTGGCAGCTGCATCGTGCTTGGCGGCCTGCCGCGTTCTACCTTTTCCATGAAATTGTTGTCCACCTATAGACAGCTCAACTTGGTACAGCATAGGGGCCATGGGGAACGGATAGAAGTACCTTGTGGAGAACAGAAATAAGTGTTTTAATCTACCTACCAGTCTGCTGGTACCAATAGAGAAGAACCTGAAAAGACGTACCGTGGGGGATAACCGCCACCCCCGCATGTTGTAGCTGTATGGGGAACGTATTCCTGTATAAGGGTCCAGGGGCTTATAGGTGGGTTTCCGGCCCAGCTTCATACACAATGCATTCAGTTCCACAGTGGGGGTTATACTGTCTGTTAAATACAAAGACGCAATGAACAACATCACAATACATCATGTTAAATACAGATCATCGTTTCCTGGCTTGATGGGGGAAACATACTCTAATATGGACACGGACAAATCAAAGTCAAATGTTTGGGCTGGAGTTAGGCTTTAGGTAACTATATTGCCTCTATTCCTGGATGGCTGTCACTAAAATGAGCCTCACTGAACAATCACCACAGCTGGCGAATACATTCAAAGTGCAGCATAGGGTTTGCTTCCTTTAAACGATAAAAGAGTTGCAGGATGAATATCCATTGGATAGACTGTGCTGCTACATGCTGACCAAAGTCTGGGACATGCAAACATACACCCTTTCTTGAAAGATGTCTTTTGAACCAGACAAATCTGGCCCCCCCTCCCCCAGTGTACCAGATATTAAGATCAACAGAAAGGGAGAAAGGGATTTCAAACTCCTGTACAAGTCTCAGCATGTCCCTGGCATTCCCTATCACAGTGACAGACACTGGTCCTGGTAGTAGAAAAAAAACTTCCAAATTTACTTTGTTACCATAGGTATCTATCCACAGCCTCTGAAATGACCACAACGCATGTTTGGGGGTATCTGAATAATCCCCAGTGCAACAAACTCAACCACCAGATGCAGAGGATACTGCAAGATCTTCTATAGACCCAAGGAAAGAAAATAGATGATTTCACTGTCCTAATGAAACCCAACACCCCGAATGCTAAGTTTTTACAGCAATCCCCACCCGCCATCCATAAGATCACCCAGCCACTAAACAATACAGTTATCTCTCAGAAATCTTTCCATAGACCTCTTCGGGCTGCTGGGGCTGCAAAGGGACCTCTTGCTGTTATAGAGCTGGTGTGAATCATTCTGTGTTATACTTACAATCGTACCGCACACGCGACACGCTACATTACATATGTACATGCCATAGAGGCATAAATCTGTACCTGGGTTTCTTCCCTCACCACGAGATGGGCGGGAAGTAGGTTTCGGGTATTTTGTCCCCTCCAAGGCTTTGGCGGCGGCAGCATGTTGAGCTTTTTTAATACTTGTCCCTTCGGCCTCCCAGTTCTGGTCTCCCAGTGTGAGCTGTACGGTGAAGGTCTGTAGAGAAAGCACCAAAAGTCAGCACTAAAGACAGCACAGGACAAGGCGAGACAATAACAAGACAGGAAGAGTCCCATCAGAAAAGTGGGTACTGCGGGGCCAAAACAGTGGTCAGGTTGGAAGAGCAACAGGAAAGCTGACAAATGACATCCTAAGCAAGCCCTCTCAGCCTCCCCCCCCTCTTCCATAAACCAGCTAATGATCTGAATAAACATGATGGCTGCCGCTCATCGTCGGAGAACCTTTGTGGGTGGAGAGAGATCACGTAACTAAAAGTTTACTAACAAAACATAGTGGAAATCACTGCATTCATCAGAGGAGGTGATCATCCACTAGGAAAATCTTGCAAAGTGTTTCCACTACAGTAAAGAGGCACAAAGCCAAACAGCTGTGTGAAAGGCTTCTTACACTGGGGTTGTGACAGATTTGCAATAATTTAGGCTTTCACCCCTCGTCTCTAAAAACCTTCACCGCCTGTCCCTGCCTGGTGCCTCACTCACTCTGCAGGATCCAGTCCCCAATGGGCTCTGTGCTGTGGCCTCATTCATTCCCATGGCTGAACTCCTCTAGATGGCCCGCCATGACTATGGAACAGAGAAATGAATGAAGCCATGGTACAGGGCCCATTTGGGACTTTCTCCTACAGAGAGTGTAAGGCACTGGGCAGGACCATACAGGGAAGATCTCCAGAGCACAGTTGAAGGGAGTGAAATTGTCCTTTAAGGAGAAAGTAAAAAAAAAAATCCCTCCTGGCAGCTCTCTAGACTTAATGGGGTTAAGAAAAGCACAACATAAGAGCTTAACCTGTTTCTCTTCTGTACATACTGAGACAGGCCATTCAAAAAACAGGAGGATAAGAATCATGAAAAGCCAGGCTGCAAGTTCAATCCCATTGCCATGGTTGTGGAGTAGTGAACTGTACATTTTATTGGCCTTTAACTGGAGTTTTCCTCCAAGGATGCATTCATTATCTCCACCCACAGAAGCTCCATGTACATGAGGAGACCAAATATGGAGTCAGAAGAATGTGACATGACTGGACAGTGATCCCAAAGAGAGGGAGAGGTGACAACTACGAACAGATTCTTGTAAAGAGGGGACAGAAGGCCCAAAAGAACAGGACAGAAAATTGTCATAGAAGAGCGAGTAGAAGAGACGGATACCCACTTGGTTTGGGCGATCTTCTCCCACTCTCTCAAGAAGGCTGTAATCCTGCCAGCGTCCTGGCCGTATCACCTGGGGGGGTACGAGAGAAGAACAACTCTCCGTCACGATCAGTACTGGAAATTACCACCAACTAACACTGCCCCCCCCCCCACTCCACCCCACAGAATGAACATATCCACATGGCCATCTGAGGATTGTTTACAGATTATCTGCTCATATCAGTTCTAACCCCCCCATAACTGTGCATGTGTAGGATAACCTTCTATCAGTCCTATATTACCCCCCCAACAACTGTGTATGTGTAGTATAACCTTCTATCAGTCCTATATTACCCCCCCAACAACTGTGTATGTGCAGTATAACCTTCTATCAGTCCTATATTACCCCCCCAACAACTGTGTATGTGCAGTATAAACCTTCTATCAGTCCTATATTACCCCCCAACAACTGTGTATGTGCAGTATAACCTTCTATCAGTCCTATATTACCCCCCCACCCCCAACAACTGTGTAAGTATACTATATCAGTCCTATATTACACCCCCCGACAACTGTGTAAGTATACTATAATCTATCAGTCCTATATTACACCTCCCCTCCCAACAACTGTGTATGTGTAGTATACTCTTACATCATTCCTATAGTATTTTGTATCCTCTATATTATACGACAACCTCCCCCGCTTTCCCCCAGAACCATGTATGGATATTATAATCTATTATAGAATACCCCCCCCCGAACCATGTAAAGATTATAAATCCTATATTATGCTGCCCACCTATACCTTCCCGCTCAGCTGTGCCCGTATTATACACCTTAAGGCTCAGTTCACACAGCTGCAACCCCAAAGTCGTGTGAATTCCATGGCAACTTTTCATTGCAACTTGATGTGGCTCTAACAGGGCTTTCATGCAACCTTGATGTTTTGTAACTTTGGCTTTAAAAAACCCTTTGAAGGTGCAAAGATGAGAAAAAGATATGAATACCGTGCGACTTTTGTGATTTTAAACTATATGTATATGTAAACCCTAACCTTGTAAAAACAACCCAGTTTAATACAGAAATGAAAAGCAAAACATTAGTGTATAGATTAAAAAAACAAAACAAAACAAAAAAACAAAAAAAAACACATCAACACATTTAGTGATCACATACCCTCTGTTCTCTGCTGCATAAAAGAGAAACAGCAGTACACTGGTCTTTCCAGTGAATGGCTGAACAGTGGGGAGTGATGGCAGGGACAAGTCTGATCATTGGAGGAGAGCACACAGAGTTCCCTGCACAGATAGAGCAGTGACCACGCTGTGCTCTCTTTGTCTGGTGTGGTCAGTTTTTAATAGGAAAGCAGAGGGACTGGCAGGAAAACTGGCTAGGGATTTCACACAAAGGAGCAAACAGAACAAGATACCAAACTCTCCATTATACACACACAGAATGCCGCATTTTCTGCCTGCTGGAATATCACACCAGCACACACTCAAAATATAATTTTAGAATTCCAATAAATTAGAATTGATCTTCAGTAGTAAGATGTAATGGCCTACAGAAGGAGGGGTGATCAAACCAGTGCAGGCCTCCCACCACCCCATTTCCTAGAAGGTGCCGCAGGTCAAATGCTTACAACATATGCCAAGGCAAAAAAATAAAAAATAGCTATTCATCTCTGCACATGCACCAATGCATACACTGCAGACCTTGCAAGCACAGAAAAATACCTATTGATCTGATAGAAATGCTCCCAGTTCCTAAGCCCCTTTTGGGGCTGACAACACAAAGCGTTACTGTGGACTGAGTGGTGTCAGCCAAACTGCTTAAACCCACCCCCACTCTCCCATCTCCACAACATAAGAGCTCATCATTCTTAGCCCAAAAGAAGGACTAGAAGGACCATGTGACACAACACAGAGGTGTTGAGAGGGCACAGGGCAGCTTTGAATTTCTGGCACGATCAACTTTTATTCTTTTTTTCCCCTCTCATTAACTGATATAACAAGACACTTTCACTCTGTAGGACCAAAAGGAATAAAAAAGAAAAAAAAAAAAAAAAAAAAAAAAAGAATACCCAGATTCCCACAAAAGCCTTATTGTGACTGGTTCCATTAAACACCACAGAAGTATCTTCTGAATACTGCAGGTATAGATGTCATGCTACAGAGAACCTGTCATCTGCACAGTATAGAATACAAAGCAACTATTCGGATGTGAAGGAATGCCACGTACCACGGCAGGGACTGCTCCACACTTACATGTACCTCTTTATAAACTCGCCCGACATTTTCTATTTTTGGGTGAGCCAGAATAACTGTATAAATACAACCTGCATCCTGGCAGGATCAAGCCCCATTCTGCTCCACTATAGAACTGTACAGATTTCCCAGCATGCATTACAGCCTAGCCTCCCCCATCCCACACAGACAGGCTGCCAATGAGGGAAAAGGGTTTTCCATCCAATAGAATCCTTTTCTGCTCTGTAATATTGAAATGGATGATACAATAAATTCACCTAATAAAAATTACCGGTTTTCTCTGTCCCCCCCACAACTGCAATTAGATTGTCCAACAGCAAAGGAAACATTACAGCAAATTTTATTTTGCACAGGGACCCCCACTAACCAATCACAGATCAGCTTTCCACCACTCGTAGCTAGAACAGTAAGAAAAGCTGCTTTATGATTGGTGGTCTCCCACTGATTCTGGTGTTGACATGGGTGACTTGTGGGATGGTCACTTACCTTGGAGTGCGCTGGGCCTTGTTCACTCAGCAGTTTGTACTCAGGCTGAACTTTATTGAAACGAGCCAATTCATTCACTAGACACATGGGGGTTTTCTCTTTGGGGTTTGCCATGTTAGAAGAGACTGTAAGAAGAGAGAGCAAGAGAGCGAAAGAGAGCAAGAGAGATAAATCAGACATCTGGGGTCATCTCCATCCCTGGGCACCTCAGCAGACTTTATACCGGTGATTCATTCTTTGGTGATGTTTACATACATACACTATATTGCCAAAAGTATTGGTCGGCCGGGCTTTCCACACACATGACCTTTAATGGCCCCCCAGTCTTAGTCCGTAGGGTTCAATATTGAGTTGGCCCCGCCCTTTTGCAGCTATAACAGCTTCAACTCTTCTGGGAAGGCCGTCCACAAGGTTTAGGAGGGTGTCTATGGGAAGGTTGGACCATTCTTCCAAAAGAGCATTTGTGAGGTCAGGCACTAATGTCGGGGGAGGAGGCCTGGCTCACAGTCTCCGCTCTAATTCATCCCAAAAGGTGTTCTATCGGGTTCAGGACTCTGTGCAGACCAGTCAAGTTCCTCCACCCCAAACTGGCTCCTCCATGTCTTTATGGACCTTGCTTTGTGCACTGGTGAGCGGTCATGTTGGAACAGGAAGGGGCCATCCCCAAACTCTTCCCACAAAGTTGGGAGCATGAAATTGTCCAAAATCTCTTGGTATGCTGAAGCTTTAAGAGTTCCCTTCACTGGAACTAGGGGGCCAAGCCCAACCCCACACCATAATCCCCCCTCCACCAAACTTTACACTTGGCACAATGCAGTCAGGCCAGTACCCCGCCAAACCCAGACACGTCCATTGGATTGCCAGACAGAGAAGCATGATTGGTCCCTCCAGAGAACACGTCTCCACTGCTCTAGAGTCCATTGGCGGCGTGCTTTACACCATGGCATCCGAGGCTTTGCACTGCACTTGGTGCTGTAAGGCTTGGATGCAGCTGCTCGGCCATGGAAACCCATTCCATGAAGCTCTCTACACACTGTTGTTGTGCTAATCTGAAGGTCACACCAAGTTTGGAGGTCTTTAGCTATTCACTCTGCAGACAGTTGGCGACTGTATATATATATATATATATATATATATATATATATATAATATATACACACACACACACACACACACACATATATATACACACACACACACACACACACATATATATATATACACACACACACACACACACACACACACACACACACACACACACACACACATATATATATATACACACACACACACACACACATATATATATATATATACACACACACACACACACACACACACACACACACACACATATATATACACACACACACACATATATATATATATATACACACACACACACACACACACACACACACACACACACACATATATACACACACACACACACACATATATACACACACACACACACACATATAAACACACAACCACACATAACACACAACACACAATATATATACAAACACACACACACAAACAATATATACATATACACACACACACACACATACAATAACATATACAACAAAACACACATACATATAAAATAAACACACACACACACAAACATATATACATATACACAAACACACAAACACACATAAATATATACATATACACACACACACACACACACAACACATAAACATACATATACACACACACACACAAACATATATATAAACATAAAACACACACAAACACAAAAATAAAAAAAATACACAACAAACACAAAAATATAAAAACACACACAAAAACAAACATATATAAACATAAAAAAACACACACACACACAACATAATATACATATACACACACAAAAAATAAATACAATACACAAACACAACAAAAAACAAAATATAAAAACACTAAACACAACACACATATATATACATATAACACACACACACACACATATATATACAAAAAAACACACACACAAAATAAAAATATATATATATAACAAAACACACACACACATATATAAAATAATATAAAAAATAAAAAATATATACAAAAAAAAACACACAAACAAAAAAAATATATATACACACACACACAATAAAAAAAATATACACACACACACATATATATATAAAATATATATACAAACACACAACAACACACAAAACAATATATAATATAATAAAAAATAAGTTCATGGCCGAAATTGTTGGCACCCTTGATATTTTTCCTGAAAAAAAGTATTTCACACAAAAAAGGTAAAAAACATTAACACATGTTTTGCTATACACATGTTTATTCCCTTTGTAAAAAAAAAAAAATAAAAAACAAGGCAAAAAAGCAAATAAACATAATGTCACAAAAAAAAAAAAAAAAAAAACCACACAAAAGTATTGGCACCCTTAACTTAATATTTGGTTGCAAAAAAAAAAAAAACATAACTGAAATCAAAAAAAAAAATAACCATCAAAAAGCTTCTGAACACCTCTCACCCGGAATTTTAAACCACTCTTCCTTTGCAAACAAAAAGGTCTCTCTTATTGGAAGGAAAAAAAAAAAAAAAAAAAACAACAAAAATTTTAAAAATCTCTCCACAGGTGTTCAAAAACATTTAATCTGGGCTCAAAAAAACTTCAAACTCTCCAAGCTTCTTTGCCATCCAAAAAAAAAAAAAAAAAAAAAAAAAAAAAAAAAATTGTCCTGCTGGAAAAAAAAAAAAAAACGCAAAAAATAGCTTTCTGACACTGGGCCCTACAAAAAAAAAAATCCTTTGGTAATCCTCAGAAAAAATGATGCCTTGCAAACAGTCAAAAAAAAAAAGTGCCAAAAAAAAAAAAAAAAAAAAAAAAAACATCATTGAACCTCCACCATAATTTTACCGTAGGTACTGTGTTTTGTTCTTTGTAGGCCTCAAAAAAAACAAAGAATGATGTGCTTTAAAAGAAAAGCTCTATCTTGGTCTCAAATGTCCACAAGAAAAAAAAAAAAACCCACAAAAAAAAAAAAAAAAAACATTTTGGCAAAACTGTAAAAAAAAAAAAAAAAAAAAAACAAAAAAAAAAAAAAAAACAAAAAAAAAAAAAAAAAAAAAAAAAAAAAATGTCGACGGATAGTTCGCGCTGACACAATGCTCCCTAGCCTGCAAACAGCTTGAAAAAATAAAAAACAAAAAAAAAAAAAAAAAAAAAAAATCCGGACTATTCTGCTTTGCAATCTTTCATCAAATTTCCTCATCCGTCCACGACCAGGAGATTAAAAAACAAAAAAATGGGTTGCAAACTTCTTGAAAATGTTGCGCAAAATAAAAAAAAAAAAAAAAAAAAAAGTTCTCTGGAGATGGACTTGTAAAAAAAAGATTGTTGATATTTTGCCAAAAAAAGGTTTTCAGGTCCTCAACAAAAACTGTTGTCCATAAACAAAAGTGTGGCACAGACAGACACAAAAAAAAAGGTTAAAAAAAAACGTCTCTCCTTTTTAAAAAAACAAAAAAAAATAAAAAAACCCAAAAAACTTGCCCCAGGTGACAAACAGGAAAATCACATGCTTGTAACAAAAACAAAAAAAAAAAAAAAAAGGGTGCCAATACTTTTGTCCACCCATTTTTGGAAAAAAAAACATTATGTCGAAAAAAAAAAACACAAAAAAAAAAAACAAAATCCTCCCAAAAAACAAAAAAAAAAAATACAAACAAAGGGAATAAAATCAAAAAAATAGCAAAACAAAAATGCAAAACGTTTCGTGAAAAATACATGATTTCCTGGAAAATATCAAGGGTGCCAACAATTTTGGCCATGACTGTATATAATAAAACAACAAAACAAAAAATATAATAATAAACAAAAAACAAACAAACAAATAAAAAAAAAAAAAAAAATATATATATAAAAATAAAACAAACAAACAAACACACACAATAATAAAAAATACACACAAAAAAACACAAAATAAACACACACACACACATATAATATACACAAAACACACACACAAAACACACACACATATAGAAAAAAAGGCAACACACAAAACACACACAACAAAAAAAAAAAAGTAAAAAGTCAGCCAACCAATTGTGCAAAAGAAAAAAACTTAAAAAATGAGAACAGGCCTGTAATTGGCATCATAAGTAGACCTCAACTATGAGAGACAAAATGAAAAACAAATCCAGACAATCACATTGGCTGAAAAAAAAGAATTTATTTGCAAATTAAAAAAAAATAAAATTTGGTCACCTACAAACAAGCAAGATTTCTGGCTTCTTATGCACAGACCTGTACTTCTTCTTTAAGAAAAAAAAAACCTGCACTCATTACCTGTATCAAAAAAACACTTGTTTGAACTTATCATATAAAAAACACCTGTCCAAAACCTCAAACAAAAACACTCCAAAATCCACTATGGTGAAACCAAAAAGCTGTCGAAGGACACCAAAAAAAAAAATTGTAATAAATAAAAAAAATCAAAAGACTGAATCTGCAATAAACAAGCAGCTTGGTGTGAACAAATGAACTGTAAAAGCAATAATTAAAAATGGAAGACAACAAGAAAAATTAATCTCCCCTCGATCTGGGGCTTCACGCAAGATCTCACCCCGTGGGGTCAAAAAAAAACAAAAACGGTGAAAAAAAACCATACCACATGGGGGGAGCTAGTGAATGAAATGCAAGAAAACAATACCAACGTAAACAAAAAACCATCAAAACACACTACGCTGCCAGGGGAAAACTCAAAAATCCTGCAGTGCCAAAAAAAAAAAAAATAGCTTAAAAATACATGTCCGGGCCTGTTCTGAAAAAAAAAAAACATTTGGATGATCCAAAAAAAAAATTGGGAGAATTCAAAACAAAAAAAAAACCAAAAAAAGAACAAAAAAAAAACACAACTCTGTTTGGAGGAAAAAGAAAAAAAAAAGTTGCATCCAAAAACAAAAAACCTAAAAAAAGCAACAAAAAAAAATCAAAAAAAAAAAAAAAAAAAAAAAAAGGGACCAGAAAACTGATCCATGTACAGGACAGAATGAATGGGGACAAAAATCGTGAGATTTTGAGTGCAAAAAAAAAAAAAAAAAAAAAAAAATTGAAGAGGAAAAAAAAAAAAAAAAAAAAAAACATGACAATGAAAAAAAAATAAAAAAAAAAAAACGAAGGAGTGGCTTCGTAAAGCATTTCAAAAAAAAAAAGTGGCCTAAAATAGTCTCCAGATCTCAACCCTATAGAAAAAAAAAAAAAAAAGTTGAAAAAAAAAAAAAAAAGCGACAAAAAAAAAACATCACTGCTCTATAACAAAAAATGGGCCAACATACCAGCAAAATAGAAAAAAAAAAAAAAAAAAGACTTACAAAACAAAAAAAAAACCTCTGTCATTGCCAAAAAAAAAAATATAACAAAAAATTGAAATGAACTTTTCATATTGAAAAAATACTTAAACCACCAAAATTTGCAAATAAAACAATCCAAATCAGCCAATGTGATTGTCTGGAAAAAAAAAAAAAAAAAAAAAAAAAATAGTTGAGGTCTACCTAAAAAAAATTACAAAAAAAAAAAAAAAAAAAAGTGGGAGAAAAAAACAAAAAAAAAAAAACTTTTTTTGCCCCCACTGTGTGTATAATATAATATAAATAAATATATATAAAATATATAATAAAAATATATAAAAATACAAAAAATAAAAATATACATAAATAAAATATACACATATAAAAATAACAAACAAAAATAAAAAATAAAAACACAAAAAATAAATAAACACATATATAATAAATATATACAACACAAACACACACACATACATAACAAACAAACATACAAACATATACAAAACAAAAAAATCAGTCACTAACCCTCGAGACCGTAAAATTTAAGGTCCCTCACACATTCATATATACACATACTAGGGCAAATTTAAAAAAAATAAAAAAAAAAACCAGCATGGGAGTTTGGAAGGAAAAACAAAAGTACCTGGAGGAAACCCACGCAGGCACAAAAAAAAAATATTCAAAAAGGCAGGTGGTGCTGTGGTTTTGGGATTCGAACCAATGACCCTAGTACTGCCAGGTGGACGTGCTAACCACTTAGCCACTGTGCTGCCCCATTGATCCCTCCTCTTCTGTTCATATCCTAGTTGTATCCTGCTTGCTCTTTTCTCTCAGGACAGTAAATGAACATGTTCAAAATGGAAATAAAACTTGTCACCTGGGTACAAAAGCTGATGTTTGAATAAGATAATGATGATCACAAAATGCACTTTATCCACCTCCTGCACAGAGTAAACAAATAAACCAAAAAAAAGAGAGACCACAGTACAACAAACTCATTTCCTAATGTGCCCAAGATGGTAAAACGATAACTGCAGACTCTTTAAAATGCACAAATATTAAAAAAATCAGATACTTAATGTCCCTGCAGAGATAAAGACAGCAGCCCAGGTGACCATACAGGAAAAGGCCTTACCTGCAGCGGCATTGCCAGAGGTGACAGACGAAGGTGGCAAGGCGGAGCTCTGGTGTGGTCTTCCTGCAAATAAAAACCAGAGGGCCGGCAGTGGGCGGGATCCCCAGAGATTGAGGGAGGGCAGAGTGCGGCTTTTTGCTCAGCAGGCTCCCTGAGAGGGGCGGCAGGTGCATTCTGGATTTGTGACATGATGGTGTCTATCAAGGTGGCCGCTGGCAGGAAACAGTGTTCATAAAGGGTGGAGTTCAGTGCAGGCTGGAGTCAAAGGAATATCTGCAGGAACAAAACATTTCCGATCAGGTTCCTGTACAACCCGACTGGCTGGACGTCCCCTGCACTGTATTCTGGTCTAGCTCAGGTGGAGTCTGAACAGGAATAAAAAAAATAAAATGAATGTGTATTAGAAAATGAACAGAGGGGTCCTGCAGAACCACAGAAGACAAGTGTCCCCTCTGTACTGGATAATAAAAAATACCAGCAAAACCCATGTAAAGTGAAAAGAGTAAAACACAAAAAAAAAAAAATGGAGCAGCCCTCAGTACAAACAAAATAATATATCAAAAATGGTTGCTGGGGGGACTGATCTTCCGACTACGGGGGCCGCCATAGTTCCAGTGTTACACAGAGGCAACGGATTAATACTCCAGTATAAATTTTTCTCTCCTCTCTGAGGAAAAAAAGGAAAAACCAAGAACCTTTTTAATGTCTGCAAGTGGGCCCAGCCCTCACTGAGCGATGAAGTCAGGAAGCCCAGTCCCCAAGTGGCAATGGAAGATGGTCCCATTCCCATCAAAGTAATGGAGAACCACTCACACAGACATAAATCGTAAGTGGGCCACCCTCTCTATTATCCCCACCAGCAGCATGTACAGGAGGCCTGTCCCCCCGACCAACAACAAATGCCAGAGGGACCCATCTCCCAGCTTGTAAGTGTACCTGATGGCCTGCACAACCAACTGAAGGAAGCACACCCTCACGATTGCCCCCCAGTCTTGTAAAATTCCACTGTTCCATCTGCGAACCTAGAACTCATATGGCGGGCCATCTTGTGTCCTGGGGCTCCATTGTTCCACCTGCGAACCTAGAACTCGTATGGCGGGCCTTCTTGTGTCCTGGGGCCCAAAAAAACTCCATTGTTCCACCTGCGAACCTAGAACTCGTATGGCGGGTCTCATTGGTTGGAACGGAGGAAGAACAGCTGCTGTTACAAGAATGTCTCAGACTAAACAACCCCCCCAATTGGGAAAAATAGCACTTAAAATAAATAGGACATAACCAACATTCACAGAAGTGAGTAACGTGCAACAAAAAAAAAAAAAAAAGAACTCAATTTTAATAAAGTCCATGTGCAAACAATGCTCGGTGGTACTCATACAGAAAACATTTGTGCTTTTATAAAGTGACAGCAACAAGACATGCGTCTTCCAATCTTGGGTGCCCACAACCCTCAGACCGCACTCACCGGATGGTATTGGCTTTTTGTACGAACAAGTCAAATAGCACCAGATGAATAATGTCCCTCTTTATGGATTGCCCACCAGTATTTCCTATAATCTGCTGTCACTTTATTTCCTCAAAATGACACTTAGAAATGTGCCCTATGGGTTTCGTCATCTATTTATGACGTCCTTAGGCTCCACGACACATTTCCAACTGCCATACAAGTCAATAGCATCCGGTGAGTGTGAGGATTGTGGGCACACAAACTGGAAGGCACCTGTATTGTTGCCATCACTTTATCCAAGCACAAACATTTTCTATACTGGGTGGCACTGAGCACTGTTAGAACGTGGATTTTGTAGTGGTTATGGCATATTTATTATTTTCACTGCTGGTTTATTTGTTCAAGAAAACATATACTGTTTAGGGGGCTAACTAATCTTCAAGTCTAAAAAAACAATTTTACAAAAAATGTTAAACAGTTACAGCAAGAGTTTCTTTAACAAAAAAGGATAAAGGTTTTGTAGAAATAAAAGATGAGCATTTTAACCCTTTGGTGCCGGCGCCTCCCGGCCCTTTAAGGGGTTTGTGATGCCGTGACTGGCTGTCACAGCGGTCACATAATTGGAAACCTTTCTGTAAGGTGCCAGTAAAAGTGCCAGAAGTGTGCTGGGTGGTTTTTTTTGAGGCGCGCAAATGTTACATTGAGAGGCCGCATATTTGCACACGGTGGGTGCCGACAGGTTTACCATCCCTGTAAGTGGTAAATATTTGCCTCAACTCTCCAAATGCCCTATATATATACATATATACACATATACATATACATATATACAGTCATGGCCGAAATTGTTGGCACCCTTGATATTTCTCCAGGAAATCATGTATTTCTCACGAAACGTATTGCATTAACACATGTTTTGCTATACACATGTTTATTCCCTTTGTGTGTATTGGGACAAAACAAAAAAAAGGGAGGAAAGAAAGCAAATTCGACATAATGTCACACAAACCTCCAAAAATGGGCTGGACAAAAGTATTGGCACCCTTTCACAACTGCGGATAAATAAGAATGTTACAAGCATGTGATGCTCCTGTAAACTCACCTGGGGCAAGTAACAGGTGTGGGCAATATAGAAATCACACCTGAAAGCAGATAAAAAGGAGAGACGTTCACTTAACCTTTGCATTGTGTGTCTGTCTGTGCCACACTAAGCATGGACAACAGAAAAAGAGGAGACGAGAACTGTCTGAGGACCTGAGAACCAAAATTGTGGCAAAATATCAACAATCTCAAGGTTACAAGTCCATCTCCAGAGAACTAGATTTGCCTTTGTCCACAGTGCGCAACATTATCAAGAAGTTTGCAACCCATGGCACTGTAGCTAATCTCCCTGGTCGTGGACGGATGAGGAAAATTGATGAAAGATTGCAACGCAGAATAGTCCGGATGGTGGATAAGCAGCCCCAAACATGTTCCAAAGACATTCAAGCTGTCCTGCAGGCTCAGGGAGCATCAGTGTCAGCGCGAACTATCCGTCGACATTTAAATGAAATGAAACGCTATGGCAGGAGACCCAGGAGGACCCCACTGCTGACACAGAGACATAAAAAAGCAAGACTACAGTTTGCCAAAATGTACTTGAGTAAGCCAAAAGCCTTCTGGGAAAACGTCTTGTGGACAGATGAGACCAAAGATAGAGCTTTTCGGTAAAGCACATCATTCTACTGTTTACCGAAAACGGAATGAGGCCTACAAAGAACAAAACACAGTACCTACGGTAAAATATGGTGGAGGTTCAATGATGTTTTGGGGTTGTTTTGCTGCCTCTGGCACTGGGTGCCTTGACTGTGTGCAAGGCATCATGAAATCTGAGGATTACCAAAGGATTTTGGGTCGCACTGTAGGGCCCAGTGTCAGAAAGCTGGGTTTGCGTCCAAGATCCTGGGTCTTCCAGCAGGACAATGACCCCAAACATACGTCAAAAAGCACTCAGAAATGGATGGCAAAGAAGCGCTGGAGAGTTCTGAAGTGGCCAGCAATGAGCCCAGATCTAAATCCCATTGAACACCTGTGGAGAGATCTTAAAATTGCTGTTGGGAAAAGGTGTCCTTCCAATAAGAGAGACCTGGAGCTGTTTGCAAAGGAAGAGTGGTCCAAAATTCCGGGTGAGAGGTGTCAGAAGCTTATTGATGGTTATAGGAAGCGACTGATTTCAGTTATGTTTTCCAAAGGGTGTGCAACCAAATATTAAGTTAAGGGTGCCAATACTTTTGTCCAGCCCATTTTTGGGGTTTTGTGTGACATTATGTCATATTTGCTTTTCTGCCTCTGTTTTATATTTGTTCCAATACATACAAAGGGAATACACATGTGTATAGCAAAACATGTGTTAATGCAATACCTTTTTTGTGTGAAATACTTGATTTTCAGGAAAAATATCAAGGGTGCCAACAATTTCGGCCATGACTGTATATATATATATATATATATATATACATACATACATACATACACATATATATATATACACATACACATATATACACATACACACTTTAGGCACTTATATAGCGCCGTCAATTTACGCAGCGCTTTATTTATATATATATATATATATATATATATATATATATATATATATATATATATATATATATATATATATATATATATATATATTGTACATTCACATTGTCCCTAACCCTCAAAGGGTGTACAATCTAAGGTCCCTAACTTACATTCATACACATACTAGGGACAGTTTAGACCGGAGTCAATGCACCTACCAGCATGTCTTTGGAGTGTGGGAGGAAACCGGAGTACCCGGAGGAAAACCACGCAGGCGCAGGGAGAACATGCAAACTCCAGGCAGATGGTGCAGTGGTTGGAATTCGAACCAGCGACCCTAGTACTGCCAGGCGGATGTGCTAACCATTTAGCCACTGTGCTGCCCATAGCCACTGTGCTGCCCATATTTTGCTGGACAGCTTGGTCTCCTAAAAGACATTTGAAAAATAACTACCTTGGCCAGATCACCAGGTGAAATGTAAAGAAGAAATAAAAAAAGAAAACTAATGAGGTCACCACATCTAAGATTTGGTAAGCTGAAATATAATACACTTATTTTTGGGTTTAGTACTGCTTTAAACTAGGAAACATAAACCTGAGAGTTCTAATAGAGATCCAGCTAAGGATAAAACTGGATTTTTGTACTCCCTGTAAAATCCTTTTCTTCGACTCCACTGAGTGACATAGGAAATCTTTATCATTCGGGTTATGCTGCAGCCTACAGTAGGATTGTACACTGGCAAACACAAAAACTGTAGGCCCGGCCCAACATAGCTCCTCCCACTACCAGCATACATCAGCTTTGGAGCAAAGCAGGACCAACGTCAGTATGATCATAAAGGGGTAGGATCTGTTTCCCTCAATGGCCTCCAAGAAAAGGATTTTACGGGAAGTGTAGAAATCCTCTTTTCCTGACAGACTCCATGGCAGCATACGTATGGGTTAGTCCCGGGTCTCATTTTTTGCTCCTGATTGTCTCTCTTTATCTTTCCCTGGTGCTAGTGGTTGCCTGGAGTGCAACGCCGCGCTCCAGGTCACTGCTTCCTGGTCTGGAGCGGTCTCCAGCATACTGCACATGCTCGAGTCAGCCTCAGAACGATGCCAGCGCTCGCACATGAGCACAGGCATTCCGGGGGTCCGGTGCATAAGCAGTACGGCGGCAGTGATGTCACAGCTTTGGCTGCAAATATAAACAGCTGTCAGAGCAGTTTTCTTTGAGAAATCCCGCGGGCTGAATGTGGCCGCTTCCCTAAGCGCTGTGGTCCACTGTGAAGGTCAGTACGTGTCCCTCCTGCCCCCCCCCCCCCCCCCCCGGGGTCTGCTGGGATTTTGGATGTCTTTTTTTTTTTTCTACAACTTGGTTGCTTTCTCAGCTGACCCGGCCAGAATGGATGCGTCACCGCCTCCTTGTGGCCAGTCCCTGGCAGTAGGTACGGACGGACGGCTTTGGCCCCTTGATCCACCACTGGCACTTTTTTGTGACTTAACTATCCCTTGTTCTGTGACTTTTCCATGGAGTCTCCCCCTAAACACACAAAATTCTTTAACCATCTAAGGAAGGATCATCCAAACTTTCTGCTCCTGGAGGAACTCGGGGAAACTTTCACCAAGTAGTTGAGCAATGTCGATAAGAGGGCCTCCTTGCTGAATAAAGCAGCTAAGCTTTATCCGTTCAAATCAGAGGACATCAAACATCTAGAATCAGCCCCTCTAGTGGATGCGGCCTTGATGAGACTAGCCAAGCACGTTACCGTCCCTCTCGAAGATTCGGTGTCCTTCAAGGACAACCTGGAAAGGAGAATTGATTCTGACGTCAAGCGCATCAACACTAAGGCTGGGATGGCTTGCAAGCCTGCGCTTGCCTTAGTGGCCTTGTCTAAAGCTATGGAAGCGTGGTCGGATAATGACGATGCGGCCCTCAGAGGCGTTCCGGAAGAGGTGGCCAGGAATTCAGGTATTCGGGAGCCGAGGTTAGCATCTGCCTTTCTGGTGGAGGCCTCGATCAACCTTACCTGTCTGCTGGCTCGAGTTATGCTGTCCTCGGTGAAAGCCAAGCGTACGTTGTGGCTTCAGCCCTGGTTGGCTGATCCAGGCTCTAAGCAGGCATGGTGCAAGATCCCCTTTGAGAGTTCCTCCCTGTTTGGAAATAAACTGGACAGCACTATAGCCTGGGCTACAGGCGGGAGGTCTGGTTTCCTGCCCCAGGATCAGCGTCTGCTAGGCCAGAAGAGGGCTCAACCCAGAAGTCAAGGCTCAGAACGAGCTAGGGATGAGCGCCTCTACAAGCCGGGCCACGAATTCAAGAGAGGCTGGAGGAGAAGCCGATCATCTTTTCAGAAATCTTCCAAGGGCTTGACCTCTGGAGGTCGTGAGGCCACAAAGTCCTTTTGAGATTGGGCCTGCTCAGGCAGGCCAGGTTGGGGCACGCCTTCACCACTTTTGGCATGTCTGGCCGGCTTCAATCTGGGACGCCTGGGCCATCAACATGGTATCTTAAGAGCATGCTTGGGTGTTCAAGTGCCCTCTTCATCTCAGGTTCACCCCTACAGCCCTTCCACATTCTAAAGCAAGGAGGGAAATCCTGCTGTCCTACGTGGACTCTCTGCTGGCACAGGGCATTATTGTGTCGGTTCTGGAGGGCGAAGAATTTCAGGGCATGTACTCACCCCTCTTTTTGGTCCACAAGAGAAACCGGGCCTGGAGGCCAGTCATAGATCTCAGCCCATCTAAATTAATTTATCAGGAAGTTAAAATTCAAGATGGAGATGTAATTCACAATTCAACAAGCAATTCAGCCTGGTGACTGGCTCCTGTCTATAGATCTGAAGAACACCTACATTCATTTGCTCATTGCAACAGATTTTCAGAGACTTCTCTGGTTTGCTGTGGACCATCGGCATTCTCCAGTTCGTGTGTCTCCCCTTTGGGCTTTCGACGTCGCCTCGGGTGTTTTCAAAAGTCTTGTTGGCGGTTGTGGCCCTGATCAGAACCAGAGGCATTCGCCTGCACCATTACCTAGACAACCTGCTCCTACTATTCCAGGACAGACTACAGCTACTAAAGCACAGGGCCCACGTCATCTCAACCCTTCTCAAATTTGGGTGGTTGCTGAATATATAGAGAAGAGCCAGTTGGAGCCCATGCAGTCTCTAATATTCCTCGGGGCTCATTTTGACACGATCAGCGGCACCATCTCCTTGCCCGTCGAGAAGATTCTGGTGATCCGGAGCCGAATACTACCTGCCCTGTCTTCCTCACATCTTCAGGCCCTCCAATGCCTGAAGATCATTGGCATCATGGTGTCCACAGCACCGATGGTGAAGTGGGCACAGTGGAGAATGTGACCCTTCCAGAAGGGCTTTCTTCAACAGTTTATTCCAGGCAGCATGGGCCAGGTCATTTACATATCTCCCTCCATGAAGGAGAGCCTTCCTTGGTGGCTATAGCCGAAGAACCTGCTCAATTGCCATTTGATTGCCCCCATCTCCTGGGTCACAATCACTATGGATGCCAGCAACTCCAGATGGGGTGCTATCTGCCAGTCAGATAGCTCAGGGCAGATGGAGCTTTGCCTCCCACAGGTTGGGGTCAAACATCCTGGAATTATGAGCAGCGTTCTGTGCCCAACAGGCCTTCCAGCACCTAACACCGGAAATCAGTTCTCCTGAGGTCAGACAATACGACGGCAGTGTCCTACATAAGGAAACA
This sequence comes from Staurois parvus, assembly GCA_951230385.1. Taxonomy (NCBI): domain Eukaryota; kingdom Metazoa; phylum Chordata; class Amphibia; order Anura; family Ranidae; genus Staurois; species Staurois parvus. Next base: position 84,936 of record CATNWA010014107.1, on the reverse strand, counting down.
ACGAGGGACCCACAGCCTGTCCCTCTTGCGATAGGTAGAGCCAATCATGGCTTGGGCTCAGAGAAACCTGTCCAGCATATCGGCAGTATACGTCCCCGGAGTCCAGAACTCGCAAGCAGACTTCCTTTCCAGGGTTCAATTGGACAACGAGTGGTCTCTCAACACAGAATTTTTTAAGTGGGTACTGACCCTCGGGATCAGTCCAGAAGTCAACCTGTTTGCCTCCCCATGCAAAAGCAAACTGGGGATGTTCTACACTAGTAACCGCTGTCCCCAGGCCTTTGGGGTAGATGCTCTGACGGATCAGTGGGGGTTTTGCACGGCCTATGCTTTTCCCCCCCGGTCCCTGTCATCTTGAGGTTCCTTCAGAGAAGAAGCGGTGGAGGTAGTGGCTGTAATTCCATACTGGCCGAACAGACCATGGTTTCCCTTACTTGCGCAGCTCAGCTTTCAGGATCCGGTTCCTCTCCCTCTCAGGTCAGACCTGCTGTCGCAGGGGGCCATTCTTCACCCTTGCCCAGCCCGGCTTCATCTAATGGTCTGATTCTTGAGAGGGGGAGATTGTAGGCCTTAGGCTGTCCTGCTGAAGTCATCCCCACCCTGATGAATGCCAGAAGACCAAGTACCAACAGGGTCTATGAAAGAGTCTGGTCTAAGTTCGTGGACTATAGCTCAACCGTGGATGGATCCTTTAGTAAATCGAGGGTTCAGGATCTCCTGGGATTCCTGCAGTCAGGCCTGGACCTGCCCCTGTCGGTTAGCATCCTCAGGGTTCAAGTGTCAGCCATCACCGGAGTATCATGGGCCGGCCACTCTCTGGTTCGACAATTCTTCAAAGGGGCAGTAAGGCTGAGGCCCCAGAGGACACGTATGCTGCCATGGAATCGGTTAGGAAAACGTAAAATTTCCTATAAAATATTTACCGTAATTTTCCTTTCCTGATGGACTCCATGGGAGAAGGAGTGGACTCCATGGGAGCAGGAGTACCTTCCCAATGCCATGAGTAGGCTAGTTATGGAACACAACCTCTGGTGAGGCGCAAAGATATATGGGAGTGGGGTCCTATAGGAGAAGAGAGGGTGGTACTAACCCATACGTATGCTGCCATGGAGCCCATCAGGAAAGGAAAATTACAGTAAGCATTTGATAGGAAAATTTCCATTTTCTTTCTCATCCATTGAGGGACATGGGAACCTTCAGGATGTCCAGGAGCACTCCAACTGAGCAGCAAGCAAGACAGCACGCAATCACTGAGGAGCCCCAAAAAACAACAGAAAACAGAAGTGGAACTAAGAGGAGGATACTCACATTCACAACGGTCCTTTGCCAATGCTGGTACTTCTCTGTTCCATGCTTCGGCCATCTTCATTGGCTGGGGAAAGATGACCCCACTCCTTCACATGCACAGGAGCTAGTCATTCTGGCACACAGGATCAGCCTGGCAGCTGTACATTCCTGGATCGCTGTCATGTTTTATTGCAGAATAGACATTGCATGTACAATCCTCTTCTGCAACAAAATGCCTGCCTGTGCACATTGTATCATAGCGGAACTTCACTGTCATTTAAAGTGGAACTAAACCCAATAATTCAACTGTTTCCCATAAGATTTAGGGCCAGTTCACACCATAGAAAAGTGGAGGGGGTCCAGTGTCACGTCTCCTTACACATTTTCTGTTGCGGTGAACTTACACTTTAAATTCAAACAATGCCTGGAATGATAACGGTCACATTTGCTTTTGCCCTCAACCAAACTGTCAATCCATGGCTGGTTTCATAACTGATCACATGGGCAACTCCATTGCAACTGCCCATCAAATACAGGCCAAAATGGCAGCTTCCATGGAAGTCTTGGAGGGTTTAGTTCAGCTTTATGTCACATGAGGCAACACCCGGTAGAACATAGAGAAGGTGTAGGTCCAGCTGCAGGAGGAGAACATCTGTCCCAGGGAAATCCTCCCGGGGTAGAAGGCCCGAGAAAAAACACCGGATGAAGTATGACTTCCTGTCTGATGATGGACTCCGGGGGAAATTCAACATCTTTACTGACAATGTCATAGGAATCACACTCAGATGCCCCGCCCCTCAGAAACTGGGGGGGTCAGTCCAATGAATGGAAATACAGAGGGGGTATATATTATATATGAAGGGAAGAGTGGAGTGTAAGCTCCTGGGCTCAATACAAAAACTGATAATACAGAGGAGGGGTGTATATATTATATATGAAGAGTGGAGCAGAGTGTAAGCTCCTGGGGTCAATGCATGGGGACATACAGAAGGCATTTATAGAACAAATGAAGAAGAGGGGAGTGTCAGCTCCTGGGGTCAGTACAATGACTGAGAACATGGGAGGGGGTGCATATATTGCATGTGTAGACAGGAGTGGAGTGTCAGCTCCTGGGGTCAGTACAATGACTGAGAACATGGGAGGGGGTGCATATATTGCATGTGTAGACAGGAGTGGAGTGTCAGCTCCTGGGGTCAGTCCTTTGAATAGGAATACAGAGGGGGTGTATATATTTTATATATATATATATATATATATATATGAAGAGGGCCATGGATTGTTAGCTCTTGGGGTCAGCGAAGGTGAATATATTATATAGGAAGTGGAGTGTCAGCTCCTATGGTCAGTTCGAGGACTGGGAACACAAAGGAGGGGTATGTATGTATGTATATATTATAGAGGAAGAGAGGAGTAGAGTGTCAGCTCCTCGGGTCAATACAAAAACTGATCATAGAGAGGAGGGGTGTATACATTATATATGAAGAGTGAAGAGAAGTGTTCTGGGATCAGTGACAGGACGGAAAAAACAGTGAAGGGGGGTGTGTGTGTGAATATATTATATATGAAAAGACGAATGAAGTGTCAGCTCCTGGGGTCAGTCCAATGAATAGGAGTACAAAGGGATGTATATAATATATATGAAGAGGGCAGGGGAGTGTTAGCACCCGCTGAGGTATACAGAAGGGGGGAGATCTAGATTATATATGAAATGAGAAGTGGAGTGTCAGCTCCTGGGGACAGTCCAATGTCTAGGAACCAGGGGTGGGTACATATATTATATGCAAGGAAAGGAATGGAGGGTCATCTCCAGGAGGAATATATATTATATATGAAGAATGAAGAGAAAGTGTCAGCTCCTGGGGTCAGCTACAGTAAGGGAAAACGTACGAATAGAGTGTCAGCTCCCAGGGTCAGTCCAATGATAGGAATACAGAGGGAAGTGGAGTGTCAGCTCCTAGGGTGAGTACAATGACTGTGAATACAAAGGGGGGTGTACATGTTCTATATGAGGAGGGACATGGAGTGTCAGCTCTTGGGATCAGCCCAATGACAGGGAATACAGAGGGGTGTATATATAATATAATGAGAGGAGCAGAGTGTCAGCTCCTGGGGTCAGTCCAATGACTGGGAATACAGAGGGGGTGTATATATGAGGGGAATGAAGTGTCAGCTCCTGGGGTCAGTCCAATGACTGGGAATACAAAGGGGGCATATATAAATATATGGAGGGGGATGAAGTGTCAGCTCCTGGGGTCAGCCCAATGACTAGGAATACAGAGGAGGATGTATGTATTGTATGCAGGGGAATAGAGTGTCAGCTCCTGGGGTCAGCCCAATGACTGGGATTAAAGATGGAGATATATATGAGGTGAATGAAGTGTCAGCTCCTGGGGTCAGTCCAATGACTGGGAATACAGAGGGGGTGTATATAATATATGAAGGGGAATGAAGTGTCAGCTCCTGGGGTCAGCCCAATGACTGGGATTAAAGAGGGAGATATATATGAGGGGAATGGAGTGTCAACTCCTGGGGTCAATCCAATGACTGGGAATACAGAGGAGGATGTAATGTATGGAGGGGAATAGAGTGTCAGCTCCTGGGGTCAGTCCAATGACTGGGAATACAGAGGGGGCATATATAATATATGGAGGGGAATGAAGTGTCAGCTCCTGGGGTCAGCCCAATGACTGGGAATAAAGAGGGAGATATGAGGAGGGGAATAGAGTGTCAGCCCAATGATTGAGAATACCGGAAGGAGGGGGTATCGGATGTATGTGTGTGTGTGGGGGGGGGGGGGGAAGGGGGGGTCTAGCAGGGGTTGCCATGGTGACGTGCGGTGTTGCCCCTGGTAACCCTGTAGTGTCCGGTTGTAGGCCGGTCTCCGCTCTCACCTGTCGGTGTCCATACACTGAGCGGCGAGGTGTCGGTGAAGGATCCGGTCGGGCGGTGGAGGGGAACACGGCAAACACTAAAGAGAAGAGCAGCCTGACCTTCCGGAAGTGACGTCACCCGGCACTGCGGAGGAGGCGGAACCTGTACATCTCCCTTCGGCGTCCGGCCGGCTCCTCCCAGCCATGGCTTCGACACACCTCTTTCTGGGTGTTCCTCCCCTTTGCACTTAGCCACACCTCTAATCCAAGACCACCCATGTGTGCTCGAACCCCTCCTCCTGGGGTACAGCCTACAGCAGCACAGAGCGCGGGGAGGGGAGTATATAATGGAGGTGTGTCTTGGGGGTGGAGCTATGACACCCAGCCCAGCACTCAGCACCACCTATAGGGGGTGATAGGGAGACTTATCGGAGACATGGAGGCCCAGTGACAGCCCGGGGTCACCGGTGTGACGTGTATAGTGCGGCCTGGGCCATCCTTCTCTTCTCTGCCCTGCCCACAGCTCATGGTGTCCTCAGGCAGCCCCTGACTGTTCATGTCCTCAATACTCCAACCATGGGACCTGAATGTCCCCGCCCTCTCTGTGTTCCCAGCTTCTCCCCCTTCCATTCTGTATAGCAGAGGTCCCCAACTTCCCAAAGGAAGAGCCTATGTAGTGTTCCTCAGACTTTGGGGGGCAGGAGTGACCCATGCCCCATCTTTGGTGTTATGGGGAGGAATAATGCCTCCAGGGCCCCATACAGACAAGCAAGGGGCCACAGGTTGGAGACCACCGCTCTACGGTGTATCATTGGAGGACGTGGCGGCCATGTTCAGTCTGGTTTGGTGGAGATGCTTTAACAGTTTAATTATCTGAGTTTGCTTGTCCCGTGTACTCATGTCAGCCCAGAGCACCCCAATGTACCCCCCAAGTCAGTACTGTGCTCCCCCCCCCAGGTCAGGCCTAGAACACCCCATCTCCCCCACCCCAAGATAACCCTGTGCCCTCTCTACCGCCCCAGTCAACCCAATGTATACCACATGATAGTCCTGTGCTCTCTGACTCCTCCCTTCAAGGTCAGCCCCATGTCAGTGCTGTGCTCTCCCACCAGGTCAGCCCAGCACACCTCCATGCCAGCCCTGTGCTCCCATCATTTGAGCCTGGTACCCCACCCCTCATGCCAGCCCAGAGCCCCCCTCATTTCGGCCCTGTGCACCCCCCCCCCCCCATTGGAGCCTGATGCTCCCTCCCCCATGTCAACTCAGTGCCCCCCCCCCCATTGTGGCCCTGTGCTCCCCTCATTTTAGGCCGGTGCCCCCCCGTCAGCCCTATGCTCCCCTCATTTCTGCCCAGTGCCCCACTCCCCCATGTCAGCCCTGGGCTCCCCTCATTTCTGCCCAGTGCCCCACTCCCCCATGTCAGCCCTGGGCTCCCCTCATTTCTGCCCAGTGCCCCACTCCCCATTGCAGCCCTATGCTCCCCTCATTTCAGACTGGTGCCCCCCCCCATATCAGCCCTGTGCTCCCCTCATTTCAACCCAGAGCACCCTAATATACCCCTCCCATGTCAACCCTGCACTCTTCCCCTCCAGGTCAGCCCCATGTACACCTCATGATAACGCTGTGCTTTCTCCCCCCAAAGCACCCCATCTCAATATGTTATAAATTGCATTGCAGTTCAGTGAGTAAAATAAGTATTTGATCCCCAAGCAAAGCATGACTTAGTAGTTGGTGGAGAAACCCTTGTTGGCAAGCGCAGAGTTCAGACGTTTCCTGTAGTGTAGTTGGTTACCAGGTTTGCCCACATCTCAGGGAGAATTTTGGTCCACTCTTCTTTATAGATCTTCTCTCAGTCCTTAAGGATTCTTGGCTGTCGCTTGGCAACTCAAAGTTTCAGCTCCCTCCATACATTTTCTATAGGATTAAGGTCTGGAGACTGGCTTGAGCCTCTCCTTTGTTGCCTTGGCGGTATATTTTGGGTCATTGTCATGCTGGAAGACCCATCTTCACTGTTCTGGCTGAGGGAAGAAGGTTCTCATCCAAGATTTTACAATACATGGCCCCGTCCATTGGCCCCTCACTGCAGCAAAGTCAGCCTATACCTTTAGCAGAGAAACAGCCCCAAAGCATGTTTCCACCTCCGTGCTTGACTGTAGGGATGGTGTTCTTAGGGTCATAGTCAGCATTTTTCTTCCTCCAAACATGGCAAATCAAGTTAACGCAAAAGAGCTCAATTTTGTTCTTATCTGACCACAGCACCTTCTCCAAATCATTTAGCTGTTCATTGGCAAACTTTGGATGGGCAGTACATGTGCCTTCTTCAGGAGGAGGACCTTGCGGGCGCGGCAGGATTTCAATCCATGGCTGTGTATTGTGTTACTAATAGTGATCCCAACAATCCCAGAGAAAGCCGGAAGCCTAGTTCAACTTGTGGTCACCACACTGGGAAGTAGATCTTTATTGATGTAGGTCCTATGGATAGTCTTCACAATCTACCCTGTGATAGATCCAGTAGAAGCTGATTTTCCACAATTGTTCCTTGGAGGGAAAAGAAAGAGGTTCTGATGGAGACTTGGGCTTCAAGAGACCTTTCATACAACTAGAGGATGAATGTGATTAGGATTGGTCCAGAGAGCAGGACAAAAGGAAGGTAACCACTCTTGGTTTATGTAAGAAGATACCACTTGGAAGACAGAAACTTTGTCGGGGGGGGGATGTTTTCTTACAATCCAAACTCTGCTATATGGGATCCTTCTTGATTTTATGGCTACAAGGAATGCAGCTTGGTCAAATCCAATAAGAATTTTGGAAGTCAATGGAATATCTTTTTCTGGGAGTCCTGCGAGAGACACAGGGAATAGTTTACTGTTGGTTTATTTTGCCACCTACAGGTAAATTAGACACTGGCAAACCAAAAAAAAAAAAAAAAATAATTGTTGAACAACCCTAGCTAACCCCTCTGCATGCCTCAGTTTTGTTGCAAAATATCCTGTGTCCATTGAGGTAAACTAGTCCTTGCCTATCAGGTCTAGAAGCAGTCAAACAAAGCACTAACAGCCCCACTAAAAAAAAAACACCAGAAAACTGGAGATTACTGGCCAAAGAACCTCACCTCAAGCTGGCATCAGATGAGGCCTAAACATTCACCTGATAGAAATTTAAGAATGTGTAAACAGAAGCCCAGGTTTCAGCCTTCTAAATCTGGGAAACAGTAGCCTGATGTTGAAGAGTCCAAGTGGCACTCACAGGTCTTAAGAGTTTCCCTAAAGTGATATTAAAAAAACAAACATGTCAATGGTTTTGCACAGAGCAGCCCTGATCCTACTCTTCTTAAGTACCCCATTGGTGCTCCTGGCCCTTACCTTCTGCCGCGTGCCCCTAGCAGCTTGCTATGGGAACACCTGAGCAGGCTCATTCCAGAGCTTCTGCTGCTGCCTGTTCACAAACAGTGCAGCTTGGTCCCGCCCCTGCTCTCTCCTCATTGGCTTACTGGCTGTGATTGACCTGCTGTTGTCTCAGCCAAAGAGGAGGGAGTAACTCAGGAGAGACACTGCTCTTGTGCTCACTCACAGAATGAAGGTTAAAAAAAAAAAACCTTGAGCCTTTACAACCATTTTAAGTGAAAAAGGAGGGACCCTATCCTTAAGGCCATGAGCTTAGATAATGTTTTTTCTGAGCTACCAGGAAATGGTGGTTTGTCTTTATAGGGGACCATCCAGGATGACAAAGATAGTCTCTCTGAAGGAAACCGTGGCTGTAAGATAAATGCAACCCCAAACTTTGTCTAGACAATGGAGGAAAAGTTTCTGATAAACCTGGAGCTGAACTGAGGGACAGAAGAACAATGTCTTTGGTGAAGGGAAATGCCAAAGTACCATGGGTAAGAAGGAAGTTCGAAGCCTCAACACCACCTTGTCCTTGTGTAAAAATAGAGACGGATCTTTGCAGGACAAGGCCGCCACCTCAGACACTTTCCTTGCAGAGGTGATGGTATAAAAAAAAAAAAAGCCTTATAGGTAAGAGTAGAGAGAGTAATAGCCCTCATGGAGGAACTAACAGGGGGAGCCATGTGGGAGACACCTTGAATGAAGGTTTTGATAAGGGAATGGGAAGCTAATGGTCTCTGGAACAAATATTGCAAACACAAAGACCTGACCCTTAATAGTACTATAGGCTAAATGCTGATCTCCTGTGGTTGAAACCTCTGACCTTGCACCAATAGAATTATGCCTCCCATGAACAGTGAAATACCTTGTGAGAAAAAGCCTTCTTAGTTTTTAGCTTTGTGAGAATGACCGATTCAGAAAGGCCTCTGTCCCTCAGAATATGGTCTGCAACAGACATGCTATTAAAGTCAGTGACTGGGAAGCAGGATAGTTAAGTTCTTGAGACAGAAAATCAAGATGATTTGATAGAGCCCATGGTACCATCTGCCAGGAGTCTTCTTAGGTCAGAGTACCAGAACCTGAGGCAAATCTGGAGCTATGCGGATCACCAAAATGCCGTTGATCTTGATCCTGTGAAGCAGATGACGGAGTTCCAGAGGCGGAAAGGAATAGATCAGTGCGCACAGACCCCACAAAGTATCCGCTTCCTCTTCTAGAGGCAAACCTGTCCAGTTTGTTGTGAACCTGGGACCAGAAGGTCCACATCCAGCATTTTCCACTTGTGAGACAGGTCTTGGACTGCCTCCAGGTATACAGAACCACTCCCCCGGATACAGACATTGCTGGCTGAGGAAATATGCCTGCCAAGAGTCTTCACCTAGAATTTACACAATGGATAAGGCTGGAATGTGAAGTGCTGTTGAGGAGAGGATCTGCCCCATCTTTCATCATGTAGGATATGTGGCAGGGCACGTCCGTGGAAGATACCGTGGAAGAATAGCAGCAAGTGGTGGATGGTAAATTGTAAAACCGGTACTGAGCAGCACTTAAGCATGGAAGCAGACACAGTATGGAGGAAGATGAGATGGAAATACTGCCCTTAGAAACACCTTCCTAAGTTCAACTTTAATAAAAGCGGTTACGAACACAGTGTAGCAGTGTAAAACAGGCTCCTAGTAATCCATCATTGCTTAGTGGATAGAGCCCCGCAAATGACGGATTACTAACAGCCTGCTTCACTCTGCTACACTAAGTGTTTTTAACCGCTTTTATTAAAGTTGAACTTGGAAATACTACCCTTAGAAGCACCTTCCTGTCTCATCTTCCTATCTCTTCTCACAGCATGGCTTCTGATTTCTCCCTGATCATTGCTGTATGCCACTGACATGGCATTGTCCAACTGAATCTGGTTTGGAAGACCCTCCAGTTGGACAGTCCTGCACTGCAAAGTTAAATTGCCTGAATCTCCAGGATGTTGATCAGAAGAGGACATTCCATTGATGCCCAAGCTGCCTGCAGGAACAGATTACTTAAGATTCCTCTTCAGCCGAACAGGCTGTCATCCATCCTGAGGACCTTTCAAAAGATGGAAAGAAAAGAAAGAACTTCTAAACACCAGAAAATAATTTGAGTCGCCAGGAACAGATGATGATGTTAGATGAATCTGTCTGTCCAGACCCTGGACTTGCTTGTCTCATGATGAGAGAATGTTGTGGTGTAGGGGTCTGGGGTAGAACTGGGCATATGGGACTGCCTCAAATGAGGCTATTATAAGCCCCAAGACTCTTATACAAAAGCTAAGAGTCGGACAACTTCTGTATTTAAAAGCTCGTCTGGAAAATGGAGCATTTAAATCATTTTCTCCTAGGGAAAAAAAAAACAATGGCTTGATCTGTGTCTACATCTAGACCCAGACACTCCAAGTAATGAGTCAGTTCCAGTGCAGGTTCCTGCCGTTCAGGATCCATCCAAACCTCTGCACATTCTGTACTGTCAAAAGCTACACCATCCACTAGAGCGTACGCTGAATGTTCCCTCAGCAGGTTATCTAGGTAACACAAATTTGGAATGCCCAAGAGCACAACAAGGCTGGTACTGGGGCCAACTCACTGGTAAACACCTGAGGTGCAGAGAAACACCCAAAAGGCAGGGTCACAAAACTAAAAAAGTGTAGAGGACCTACAGCAAATGTTAGAAATTGCTGATGTGCTTGGGAAGATAGGGACATGCAGGTGTGCATTCTTGTTGTGCACAGAAGCTAAAAACTCTGCCTGATGAAGGGCAGATATGAAAGACTTGGTGGATTTCATGTAGAGTTAGCCCCTTATAGGCCACTGGTAATAGCCAGTTCTTAACTAATAGTACAGAGGCTACCCATCCCCACAAACACCAGTCCACTCATACCAGCCCCAGTAACTCACTCTAGGGGATGTCGTTTTGGTATTTATTGCTTGAAGAACTTTAGGAGGGGAGTTATTGCTTTAGAACAGGAGAGGGATTAGGACATGGGATACTCCAAAAGGCTTGAACAGTAACAGGATGGCACTTATCTCTAGGCTCCCCCTCCAGGATTCTGCTGAGGACAGGAGAGTGGCCAGTATTCCAAGACCCTATGGTAGCTGTCTCAGTACATACCTCTAGCACCTACATCCCCCCACAGTCACCAGGAATCAATTCAGGGTCATCATCACAGGTCTACAGGATTAGCTGCACATCATCCAGCTTCCTCTGGATACAGTCCAGTGCAGGAGACAAATTCTTCTCAAGACCAGATCCCTTTTGGAGAAGTCGCCAGCCAAAAAGATTGCTTCAGGATCTCAGCTCTGCCACAGCTGAGGCCTCAAAGAACAGCTTCATAGTCCACAGGATGACTCAGGGGGCAACACTATCCCCTACCCCTCCCTCAGGCTTGGAATCCTTCTGGGGAAGAAAAAAAAACAACCTCTCCAGCCCCATTCTTCTCTCCCCACAAACTTCTCTAGAGCTGGTCATTTGAATCTCTCTATGTTCTTGAAGCGTCTTCCAGAGCAGGGGAGAGCAATCAAACTCCCAGCCTGTGAAACCCTGACAAAGACAAGAACAACTACTGCTCCTTTGACTACAAAAGGAGGAAAAAGCTAAATTTACCTAGCATGCTACGCTAGGAGGGCCTGAATGAAAATATTTAGGGTTTTGTATTTCAATGGTTTTTATTAACTTTTGTAAACAATTTAACAAGAAGGATTAAAGAAAAAGACACGCCCATTCAGGGGCTATCAATTGTACATTAAAAAATAAAGAAAACAGTACTGTAACTCCCAACAATGCAAGAGGCACGCCCACGTAGGGGCCATCAATAGCACATTAAATACAGAGACAGTGATATAACACCAACAAAAATTTCCAACCAAAAAGGCAAATATCTGTCGTCTCACATAATCAAACAGAAAAGAAAGAGGGGAAAAAAAAAAGAAAAAAAAAAAAGAGAAGAGTAAAGAAGGAAGAAGAAAACAAGACCAGAAGCATGGATCCGGGAACGCATTTACCATACAGCGTCATAAACCCAGACTAGTTGGGGGGGAGCGTGGGAAGAGCATATGTCAATGACGGCTCCCATATTTTCAAAAAATTTTCGTTGGGAGTCATTACAGATACTTGACATCTGTTCATTGAGCATCAGAGTGGTCATACGGTCCCGCACCCAAAGAGGGACAGACGGGCTCTTCCATGCCTGGGCAATTGTTCTAGTGGCTGACAAACAGATAGGAAGCCAGCTTCTGCTGATGAGCCAACAGACCCGGTATGGGACAATGAATCAAAGCACACCGAGCCTCTCGGCATATGGAGAGATGGAACAAGGTGTAAAGAAGGTCAAATACACGAGACCAAAAACAAATCAGTCTCGGGCATGACCACCATATATTCAACACATCTCCATGATGGCCACAACCCCGAAAGCAGCAATCACTATAGGCAGGGTTCGCCTGGGCTATACGACCTGGGACCCAATACCAAAGAAACAGTACTTTGTAGCTAAATGTTCATTTAATACAGCCACGCTGGAGGCAGCATACAAAACTACCAGGCCTTATTCCAGTCCTCCAGATCCACGACCGCCCCCAAGTCATGCTCCCGCTGTACAACATATGATAGAGAATTATGCATTGAGCGCCTATTCAAGGATGCATAGAGTAGGGAAACAAGACCCGGGGCGCCCAGACGCTGTTGGCAAAGCTGTTCAAAGGCTGATTTCTGATATGGAAAAGGTGGAAGTGCCATGCAATGAGGTTAACCAGTGCTGCAATTGAAGGTAACAGAGAAATTCTGCCTGAGGGATATCCCATGATTCCCGAAGAGTTTCAGGTGGGGAAGGATCGAGAAGTCAAAAAAGTGTTGCACCTGCGAAAAACCATTGGCCACTCACCAAGACAATGCCCCTGGCTGATCTAAACCTGGCAGAAAAAGAGGATTGAGAATTGGAAGCAAGGGTAGAAAGTGTGACATCAAGCCACTAGAGTAATGTACCGAATCCCACACTCGTAGGCCATGGAGCAATATGGGACTCAATGTCCTCGGGCATTGGGCCGGGGGGAGCCATACAAGCGTCAATGTCGCAATGGGGGCACAGTTAGGCAGTTCCAAAAGGACCCAGAGAGGGACATCAGAGGAAGCGTGCAACATAGGGGGACAATCTGGCTCGCTTGGTAATACTTAGCTACATTAGACACCCCAAGACCTCCCTGCAGTCTGTGGGTGAAAAGCGTGTTTCTGGAGACTCTGGGGCGTCGGTCAGCCCAGATAAATTGCATAATCCTCACCTGAAGTAACTGGAGAAAATGAGGAGGAACCCACACTGGGAGGGTGCAAAAAATAATACAATTTAGGCAGGATAGTAATTTTCACCGAATTAACCCGTCCAATCCAGGACAGGTGTGGGAATTGCCAAAACTGCATAAGAGAGGACACAGGGCGAAGCAATGGATAATAGGATTTGCAGCAAACAAAGAGCCATAGGTGGGGGTCAGGTGAATGCCCAAGTATTCCAGGGAAGAGAAAGTCCATTTGTAAGGGAAGTGAGAATGCAGGCATGAAACCAAATCTGAGACCAAAGTGATATTGAGAGCGACAGTCTTATCTAAATACAGAGACCCGAAATCAACGAAAAACGTGCAAGGACCCATTGTAAGTTTGAGAACGTCGTCAACAGATTAGTGAGAGTCAAGAGGGCATCATCCGCAAAAAAGTTCAAGTTAAATACCTGTCCGCATAAGGGACACCCGATATATTACAATCCACCCAGAGCGCCAAAGCCAGCGGCTCAAGCGCCAGGACAAAGAGCGCCGGAGACAAGGGGCATCCCTGTCTCGTTACTCGCCAAATGGGAAAGGGATCTGAAAAATACCCCGCATACTTAACCGAAGCCGAGGGGGAAGAATACAAGGCCTGGATCCAAGAAAGGATAGAATCCCCAGAAGGGACAGCAAAAAACGCAGATATTCCCAGGATAGGGAATCAAAAGCTTTGTATATATCTAAAGACAATAGAAATCCCGGAATTTTGCGCTCTTGTAGAAGGTGTATAAGGTGAACTACTTTACGAACATTATCACCCGCCTGCCTCCCAGGGACGAATCCCACTTGGTCCCTGTGGACCAGAGTACGCAAATATTTATTGATACGAAGACTGAGAATCTTGCCCAGTATCTTCAGATCCTCATTAAAAAGACAAATGGGCTGAACGGCTTGTGGTTCCTGGACGTCTTCCGTTGTCTTAGGAACCATTGAGATATGAGCTCTAAACACTTCTGGAGAAGGCAAAGAACCCTGTCGCAATAAATTAAAATAACCAGCCAAAAAGGGTGCCAACAGGATTGCAAATTTCTTGTAATAGAGACCTGAAAAACTGCCAGGACCTGGGGCTGCGGTGGACCGTAAAGATTTGATAGCATGAAGCACTTCTGATACCGTTACACCTGCATTAAGGGCCACCCGCACCACTTCGGACAATTCAGAGAGTCTTAGATCTTGAAAGAACGCTTCCACCTAAGCTACAGGAAAGGGATCTGGTTTGGCATATAAGTGTGAAAGGAAGTCCGCAAAATGAGAGATGACCTGCTGGAGATTGGAGGTGTAGCCCCCCGCAGGGAGCCGCAACCGGACCAGTTTATGGGGTTTCCCCACGGAATTGAGTTTCCTAGCCAGTATCGGACCCGATTTATTAGCACAGGTATAAAATTTATGTTTGGTCCAATGCAGGGCCCCGTTCAGCCTCCAAAGAAGCAAGTAAGTCCAATTCTGCCGCCAGAGCGTTCCACGTTTGTTTATGGGCCGAGGACGGGTGCGACTTCCAATGAGCATCCACAGAGGCCAGCAGAGAATGAAGGTCCAAAAGACAACGCTCCAGCTCCCGAACCACAGCCAGCTGTATAATTTGACCCTGCACTGTAGCTTTTATAGCTCTTGTAGCTCCCACGGGGCACTGCCGAAGAAACGATCCCAAGTTCTCCGTAAAGTACATTTGTATGGAAGATTCAATTTACTGGCAAGTGGCCTGGGTGGTCAATAAAGACTCGTTAATGCGCCAGTGAAAAGGGCGCTGTGTCAACCCCGAAAGTGTAAGAAGTAGAACCAGGGGATCATGGTCTGAGAGAGCGCATGCGTTCCTCCTGCACTAAGTCGTGAGAAGGGGCCACCCCTCGAGCATAGTGCCTATCTAGAGCAGAATCTAAGGTAACATTTGAATCCCCCAAAAGAAGGCGGCGGCTCTTGGAGTGTCGGGAAATGTTAGTACAAAGATGTGAGAAGAATTTGTGCTGAAAGCGATTGGGAGCGTAATAAGAAACAAAGGTGACCTCCTGATCCCAGAGAGTGCCCTGCAGGAGCAAGTACCTGTCTGTGGGGTCCGCTACATTTCGAGCACAGGTAAAAGGGAGATTGCGTTTACAGGCTATAAGAACACCCCGTCATTTCTCAGGAGCAGAGGCCATGTAGAAGGTGGGATAATGAGTTGAAAGATACCGTGGGGTGGAGGACTAGGAAAACCTGGTTTTCTGCAAGCATACCACGCCAATTTATTGCGATTTGAGCTTATGAAAAAAACTTTAGACCGCTTCTGAGGCAAATTAAAGCCTTGGATATTTTGTGAATGTACTTTCAAAGGGGGCAAAGCCATGGTGAGATCGGCATAATCCACAAAAAACAGAAAAAAAGAGAAGACAGGAAAAACAAAGAGAAAGGAAACAGTATGTACAATGGCATAGCCATATCAAACCTATGGCAAAATGCATCCTACACTCAAAGGATACCAGTTGGGGGTGGCTCTACCACCGAACACATGGCTACAAATTAATACATCAAAAACATAGGCCCCCAGGGGGCAAGGAGGCAACAAACATAACATAAAAAAGGTACCCACATTAATAAAGTCCCCAGGAAGTGGGTCCTACCGATGGAAACCCCCTCCTGGAGGCCCAGCCAAGCTAGGGTGACCAGCCCCCTACATGGAGAGGACTACAGACCGCTATGGAACCCAAAACCACAGCCCAGATGGTCTCCCGCCCCCCAGCACGGCCAAAACCCTAGAACCGAACAAGGGCCCACTTGAGCCATTCGCCCCCCCTAGAGCCCGAGGGACTCATCGGCCCGTTCCACCAACATGAACCTAACCACTAGCCGAGACCCATGACATTCGACACTGGCAAAAAGTCACAGACCACAAGTCCAGGCGGGACCCCCCTCCCACAGACAGAACCCTAAGGGGGTCAGCTGGGCAGGGCTCAATCACATAACATCATCAGTATAGGGAAAGCCTAAAAGGCCAAACTCATGGTCCCGTCAAAAGGATGCAACAGTGAAGCACAATGGAGGAAGTCCCAGATACAAGTTAATTCCAGTGAAGAACAGGTTGGATTCTATCGTAGGGGGGTTCGAGGAAGGGCTCTCATTTGGTTGGATGCCTACTCCCAGAGGCAGCCCAGATGAGGCGGCTCTGCTGAGATCCAGATGAATGCGTCGTACTCTGCACAGTGCCTCCGGTGGGATAAGATGCAAGGATTCTAGAAGAGAATGGGCTTCCTCCGGCGTGGCAACGGCCTTGGTAATCGAAGGTGAGGCGAAACGGAAAACCCCATGCGTACTTAATTCTGTGATTTACCAGGACTGAGGTGAAGGACTTCAACTGGCGGCGCTTCTGCAGAGTGATCTGGGAGAGGTACAAGAAGAGCCGATAACTATGCCCCTGGAAACTGAGGACTTTGTTGTTCCTGGCCACCAAGA
Source organism: Staurois parvus (assembly GCA_951230385.1). Lineage (NCBI taxonomy): Eukaryota > Metazoa > Chordata > Amphibia > Anura > Ranidae > Staurois > Staurois parvus. Next base: position 68,640 of record CATNWA010014107.1, on the reverse strand, counting down.
GAATGGTTTCCTTAGTGCGGTAATAGGTGAATTTGATAATGTCTCTTGGAGGCCCCTCCAGCCATTTGGGACCCAATGCACAGTGTATGCGGTCAAATTCGAGGCGGTCAATGGGAATGGCAGGGGTCATTTCCTGAAAGAGCAGTAGCGGTTGAGGTGAGATCCATGATGGATTCCGGAATACCCGTGGCGAGAGCGGTTCTCAAAATCTTCAATCCGGAGCAGCCCGTCCGCCAATTCTTTCTTAAGGTCACACAGATCCGGTTCATGGCTTTCAAGAACCGTGGCCGCAGCATCCATTTTATCCTCCAGATCGTTCGTCTGGTTGCCCAGCTTCCTAATTTCTCATGAGAAGCTTTCTGCCAGTTTGCAAGTAGCGAAGAACAACTCATTCTGCAGCATCAACTTGAAGCGATCCAAGAGCGCAGCATCTTGTAGGGTCAGTGCAGGGGATTGCAGGGGTGCCCCTGGCTCAGTGCCCATCTCATCTGTGGGATCCGGTATACCCATGGGCTTCGGTGGCGGGCCTAAAATCGAGGTCAGGGATCCAGTTGCAGCCTCCGGTAGGTAGGCCACATATCCGGTGCGGCCTGGCGAGTGCTGGAGGCTTGTACGGCCCCCGTTTTTTCCCCATCAGGGCGGCTGGGGAGGCAGTGACCCGGGGAGGGTCAGTGGGTAGCTGGCTGACCCCCGCGAGCCGACAAATTGACCGATGTGCTCGGTGGGCGAGGAGTGCTCCTACCGAGTGGCCATCATGGGTGCTGCTCACGAGCGCCCCCATATTTAGGGCTTTGAGATCCAGGAACAGGTAAATGCTCCTTGGTTTTGGACCGGTGAACAGGTTGGAGTAAAACTACTGAAAACCATTCTGGAACAGGGCGTCATTGGCAGAAGACCCACAAGGGCTAGCTGGAGTTCTGCTAACCTGTGCAATGACATGGGGAGGTTGGAAGTAATGAACCGAGAAATGGTCTGGGAGCAAAACTTAAATCCCCTGGAAACCACTTCCTGTACCCAAGCTGTCCAAGTGTGTCAACAAAGGTTAGCAGACACCTCCACCCCCACTTTGAAAAGTGGAGAGTGCACCTTTATGTAGATTATTTTTCTGAAGGTTTGGTAGTCTTGGAGTTTAAGATCTAAGAAATAGACTTTTCTTCACCAGCAAGGGATAAGCTTTCCTTGAATGAGCCTTGGGATTCCTCAGCTGTTTATAATGGGTGCTTTTGCCGTTCCTGGCATCTTTGATGGTATCCAGAGCAGATACAAACAGATGTTGTTCAATGAAGAGGCGGAGGGCACTTCAAAGCTATGGTAAGGAAAGACCAATCCAGATAGCGGTGGACCAGCCCAATCAGTGGTATAACAAAAAAAGTGAGTGAGACTCTTCCCAGAGGAGCTGAAGAAAAGACATTAATCCTGCTAGGACACTAGCAAAATGGAGGCATGCTGGTAGTAGTAGTTATCCTAACAGTGTGTTTTTTTTTTTGTTTGCCAGTGTCCAATCCTCCGATAGGTGGCAACATAACCCAACAGTTGATGGGATCCTGTGTCCCTCAATGGACAAAAAAAATCCCATTTCAGGAACAAAGACCTGCTTAGTGGTTAGCAACACAATAATATGGCACAAAAAAAATATGAGTATACTCTACACAGAACTGCCCCCCCACAATGAAGAGCAGTCTGAAGCTGGCCATACATGTATACATTTTCATTTAAGTATTTTCGTTTCAAGAATATTTGTTTCAGCAGTGATGGGAAAAATCGAAGGGGCAGGAAGAAAAACTTCTCAAAGGAATTTTCAGCCAGTGTATGTGGTTATCGTTCAAAAATTACATTCATTTTAAAATCAAAAGACAATTTATGAACAACATTCATCCATTCATCGAATGTTCAAAGAATTTTCATACGACTTTTCTTACAAATATTCTCATCAGAAAATCTACAGGTGTATGTCCAGCTTTATTATGGGTAAAAATCCAAGAAATAAAGTCCACATAAAGTTCATAAAATCAGGCTGGTATTGATATATTTTTGCATTCTTGCTGGCGTCTCCACCTGAGATAGGAACATGTCTCTTAAAACACAAAAAGTGAACAAAAAAAAAAACTCCAAATACATGCTTGTAGGTGAATTGGATCCGATCTAAATTGGCTCTAGTACACAGCTCAAAAACTTTGAAAGCAGATCAGATCTCAATGGGGAAAAAATCTGCTGCTGGATCTCTATACTGACATGGACTGGGTGATGTGTTAGGAATGTAAAGATGCCCCACTGTTTATAGGAAATGAAAATTATCAACCTACAGAGGACTGAATTTAAAGACACCCCAAAAATCAAAAAAGATGCAGCAGGCTGGTCCATTTTGCTGAAATTTCATTGTAGCAACTCAGAATGGTCCTCAGTAGTTTGTATGGCCCCACGTGCTTTTATGGATGCCTGATGTTGGGGGAGGCTCCTAATGAGACAATGGATAGTGTCCTGGGGTATTTTCTCCCAGAACTGCACCAGGAGATCACTGAGCTCCTGAGGTGCAACCTGGCGGCGTCAGTTGGACCGGTACAGGATATCCCAGAGTTGTTCTATTGGATTTAGGTCAAGCGAGCGTGGGGGCCATTCAATGGTATCAATTCCTTCATCCTCCAGGAACTGCCTGCATACTCTCGCCACGAGGCCAGGCATTGTCATGCACCAGGAGGAACCCAGGACCCACTGCACCAGGAGGAACCCAGGACCCACTGCACCAGCGTAGGGTCTGACAATGGGTCCAAGGATTTCATCCTGATAGCTATAGGCAGTCAGGGTGCCATTGTCTAGCCTGTAGAGGTCTGTGTCCCCCCCCATGGATATGCCTCCCCAGACCATCACTGACCCACCACCGAAACGGTCATGCTGAACGATGTTACAGGCAGCATAACGTTCTCCACGGCTTCTCCAGATCCTTTCACGTCTGTCACATGTGCTCAGGGTGAACCTGCTCTCATCTGTGAAAAGCACAGGGCGCCAGTGGTGGACCTGCCAATTCTGGTGTTCAATGACAAATGCCAGTCCAGCTCTATGGTGCCAGGCAGTGAGCACAGGGCCTACTAGAGGCCACCCTCATGAAGTCTGTTTCTGATTGTTTGGTCAGAGACATTCACACCAGTGGCCTGCTGGAGGTCATTTTGTAGGGCTCTTGCAGGGCTCACCCTGTTCCTCCTTGCACAAAGGAGCAGATACCGGTCCTGCAGATGGGTTAAGGACCTTCTAAGCCCCTATCTAGTTCTCCTAGAGTAACTGCCAGTCTCCTGGAATCTCCTCCATGCTCTTGAGACTGTGCTGAGACACAGCAAACCTTCTGGCAATGGCACGTATTGATGTGCCATTCTGGAGGAGATGGACTGCCTGTGAAACCTCTGTAGGGTCCACGTATCACCTCATGCTACCAGTAATGACACTGACCCTAGCCAAATACAAAACAGAAAAGATGAGCAGGGAAAAACAATGGGGGTCGTCTCATTGTTGCCCATCTAGGGCACCAAAGCATCTGATACTGATTAACAACGCCCTCTGCTACTTAACTGACCAGATCAATATTCCAGTTTTTTTACTTGATGCTATACTCTGATTAAAAAGTATTCCTTTCATTTTTTTGAGCAGTGTATGAAAGATATGTTAGCCATTGCCTTTCAACAGCCATGCCACTAATATCAGTTGGGCTGGACATGAATGAGTACTGGCCTCTGGGGTAACATATTCGGTAGCAGAAGGAGAGGCAGTAGGTTCTATAGACAGGGCTTGTGCAGCCAAAGTGGAATTATTGCTATAACTGATCATCTCGTTCCACTGCCTTTCAATAAACTTGGCTATCAATAGGAAACATGTATGCAAGGCAAAAAGGAGACATGGGGAGTCCTGTGCATCTGTTGTCGATGCTTTTCAGCAAGAAGGTAGCAACAGAAAAAAATGGCAGTTTGCTATTTTGGAAGCAGATAAACCCCCTTTGGAATCCCAATCATTTCTTAGAAGTTAGACTAACAAAGACCTCCTGGAGAATTATCTAGAAAAATAGGTCTGCCTTCACAATATGGATATCTGGGATTTACACTGCTGGTATATAGGTGGTGATTATTATGGCCTCCAGTTTCTAAAGAAAATAGTGGGAACCACCTTTCTTGTCGATCTGTAAATTTATTATTGCCTTTTCTCTGAGGTATACTGTATAGGACACAAAAGACTGCCCTGATCTCAGAATTTTAGACACTGTGTTCAGATCATGACAGGTCTGTCGAACTTCCGTCATCATTCCCTGGTAGTGAGCACCCCATCCTTGTAGAACAACATCCACTGTCATAGTTAGCCAAGATATTGGCCAAGGTAAGTGACAGATTTCTACTGTAGGTGTCCACCACCATAGATCCTGCTTCACAGCCAAACAGATCCAATTCTTCTGGAGCAAATTCAAAGACCATTAGTGAAGAAATCTGACTTCATGTGCCCCCGCACCAATTTCATCTTGGGAATTGTAAATATCAAGAGCACTGATGATCATTAACCCCTTGATGCCAACGTCACACAAATATGCGGCCTCACGGAACTAGGCTTTGTTCTGTGGGGCCGCATATTTGCGTACCTGTCTTTCTGCTGGGAGCACGCCGCGCTCCCAGCACAAGGACTGCGGTGTCACTGAGAGCCCTGGGTCCCGTTCTAACGATCGGGACCTAGGACTCCTGATTCCGGGTCCGGGTCACATGATCGCTGTGATAGCCTCTGATTGGCTATCACAGTCAGTGATCAGTCACTGTACAGTCCAGCCCTCTTTTTTTTTTCTCTCTCTATGAATGGAGGAGAGAGATGCATTGTATCTCTCTAACTCCTGGCACAGAGGGAAAAAAAAGAAAGAAATATTAAAAAATAAAAGAAAAAATACAGAGATCAAGGTTTGATCAGTGCCAGGGTAAGTGTTTGTGCCAAGGTCAGGGTCAAAGGTCAAGGCCAAAAAAGGTCAGGGTCAAAGATCAGGATTATTATTTTTTTTTAATTTGGTGTCAGTGTGTTTTAGGTAAAAAAAACAAAATAAAAAATACAAAAACTAAAAATGTGCACTATTGTTTCTGGTCTGTATTACAGGTAAAAACAGCAAATAAATACACATATATGGTGTCGCTGCGATCGTCAAGAGCTGGAAAATGTATTTGGGATTCTTCTTTGGTGGTAGGTTATGGCAGTAAAAAGAAACACACAGCTACATTAAAATAAATGATTTTTTTTACTATTTTAGGCCAGTTTTCCTTTGATAATAAAAAAGAAATATCAGGAGATATCCATTACCATCAAATGAAAGCCCAATTTGTCCTGAAAAAAAAAAAAAGCGGTATAATCCACCTGGATGTACAAAGTAGTTGTGATGATATGTACGGTATTACTAACACGCGTCAACGTTGCAAAATTGTGCTTAGGCATTCAGACTTGTTTTTCCCTTAGGAGTGAAGGGGTTAAAGTCAGATTAGATACAAGAGGCCAGATGATTGGGATTTCCTTTTTTTTTATTGGTTTTGGCAACTCTTGCCTTTACAGTGTTGCATTGCGCTTTAAGGTAACTGAGCCTGTGACTGATGTTTGCTGAAATGTATGAGCCAGCTGAAGAGTGTCGGGGCTGGGGGGTCATGATATGTAATCTGCTCTCTGTCTTAGCTAAGCAGAAGAATGGAATGGGAAACATTCTCAAACCTTTTTTGCAGCCTTCCATCCTGTGCTGAAGAAATCCCAGAAGACGTGTTCCTTCCAGGCAACAGCAGTTCTCCGCAGAATACCGCCTGTGGGACTGGAAAGTGACCGGCTCGCTGTATCTTGCTCCTATAAATTCTGTACTTTTTAGTCACACAGCATAAATAACACCAAAATGTAAAAGAGATAAACGCTGGGAAACACTAGGTGGGTGCATTTAAGACAGCCAAATCATTTTGCTTCATTGACTTAATACAATACAGAAATAAATGCTGGAGGACGGTGGCCCGCAGGGACTCTGTCGGACAGCATTCCTGTGTACTTCTAGTTGTCACAGATTGTGAGCAGATTATACCAGCGGCCGTCGAATTGTACAGATGAGTGACTTACCTTCACTATTGTTATGTGTCAGGACGGCAAGGACACAATATTTACAGCGGATGACTTGCGCAGGCAAGAAGAGCACATCACCAAACAGATTTAAGCAAATGCTTCTCATTTATTCACAGTTCAGAAAAAAAAAAAAAAAAAAAAAAGAATAAACACAGACTGAAAATAGAAAAGTTCCGGCACCCTGGGACAGGGTCAGACATTACAAGTGTTTTGTTAAGTGCAGCAAATGAGGAAAAGACTCAAATGGTTAAACTGTACAATAAATTAACAGCTATCTCATGGGAACATGTCCAATCCATGCTCATCACTACAGTAACAGCATGACCACATCTGAAGTCCCTGACTCTCCACTCCTGGCTCCTCATACAAACCAGTGACAAAAGGCCATCAGACTAGGGTCACACTGGCAGCCTGCAGGTAGCCCTGGAGGAACTGGAGCGCGTCGGCATTCAAACTTGTGCTAATCATCGAAGGGACCTGAGAAATGAAAGAAGACCTGCGTGTTATATTGTGTGAGCTCTTGTTTTAGTGCAGAACCCCTACTTAAATATACAATACACAAAAATATTCTGAGGACAGGAGCACACCAATTCACTGATCATCACTTACACAAAAAAGAACTACAATAGCAAAACCCAGACAACACTAGTCTATAGAAATCCCACTCAATGCCAAGAGGTCGCTGAAACAGCCAATACAATTTTGGAACAAAAAAGGTATGTGGTTCCAATAAAGAACTTATCCTTCTCTGTAAGGCATGGTTCACACCAATGCGTTTAGTGTTTTTGCAGAAATGCACTACAGTCCATTTAACATGGTTTCCTATGGGAAGCGTTCACATCTGTGAACTTCACCTCTGCAACATCTCCAAGATACGACCGTTCCTAACCCCGGACACCACTAAGCAACTTATTCCCTCCCTTGTTATATCACGCCTCAACTATTGTAACTCCCTCCTCATTGGCCAACCTCATCGCAGGCTATCCCCTCTTCAGTCTATCATGAATGCTGCTGCCAGGCTCATCCACCTTACTAACCGTTCTGTATCTGCCACCCCTCTCTGCCAATCCCTCCACTGGCCTGCCACCCCTCTCTGCCAATCCCTCCACTGGCCTGCCACCCCTCTCTGCCAATCCCTCCACTGGCCTGCCACCCCTCTGCCAATCCCTCCACTGGCCTCCACTCAGTGTCCTCCATCCCTCTCTGCCAATCCCTCCACTGGCCTCCACTCAGTGTCCTCCATCCCTCTCTGCCAATCCCTCCACTGGCCTCCACTCAGTGTCCTCCATCCCTCTCTGCCAATCCCTCCACTGGTCTCCACTCAGTGTCCTCCATCCCTCTCTGCCAATCCCTCCATTGGCTTCCCATTGCCCAACGGATAAAATTCAAAACACTAACAACGACATATAAAGCTATCCACAACACTGCCCCAATTTACATATCCGAACTTTTCTCTACATATCACCCAAACCGTACACTCCGCTCCTTGCAAGACCTCCTACTCTCTAGCTCCCTTGTCTCCTCCTCCCATGCTTGTCTTCAAGACTTCTCCAGGGCGTCACCCATCCTCTGGCACTCCCTACCCCAATCTATCAGACTATCACCTACTCTACTTACCTTTACTCGATCATTGAAAACCTCTCTCTTCAGGGAAGCCTATCCCGCCCTCTGCTAATACTGGTATCCTCTACGCTTCCAACCACTCCATCCCCCACAGTTTTACCTATTGTACCACTAGCCCCTCCCTCCTAGATTGTAAGCTCCAAGGAACAGGGTCCTAACCTCCCTCTTGTATTGAACTGTATTGTTACTGTATTGTCTTACACTATAATGCAAAGCGCTGAGCAAACCGTTGGCGCTATATAAAAATCCTGTATAATAATAATAAATCTGTGCTTTTTTGAGCCGCTGCTTTTTTGGAAAGGGTCAGGGACTTTTCTAAATTCAAAAAGCCGCGTGTTTGCTACAATATAATTCAAATGGAGATGCTGCTGAAATGCATGTACTGCAATTTTGCCGTGTCTTGCGTTTTTATTTCTGCTGAGCAACAAAAACATTTCCTCTTTAACAAACAATAAATGCAATACATGGTAAAAACGTGTGTGTAAAAAACGCAAAGCGAAATGCCAAAAGCATTGCAAAAAAATGGATCAACAGCAAACTGCATTGGTGTGAACGAGGCATAAGGGGAACAGAAGAAGCCATGTGTTTGTTTGCAACCTGTGTGCCATGAGTAGCTTATATGTCCTTCATATCTCTGGATAATGAATTCCGGCCTCTGAGGTCTATGAGACTCACCCGTCTGGGACAGGCTGTAGACAGCTTGTGAAGAGACTGTGCCAGGAGGATCTTGGGATTATTAACCATTTCTCCAATCGGATCATGCTCTTTCTTGCCTGCAAATGCCAGTTGGGAAAAGGCAGTCTGGTAGCCGGGAGTGTCCTCTATGTCAATGAAATGTTCATCATCTGGAATGGTGTCATCTTCAGGCAACTCAAACAGGCCAATCAGAGCCTGCAGCAGAGGCGTCCTGGGAAGGAATAAATTGATGACCTAAGAACATATTACCCAGAATCATAGACATGGGAAGTAATCAGACAACAGAGACTAGATTTTCTCCAGGAAGAGGTGGCCATCTTACCAGAGCTTTGTGTAGTCTGTATCCATCATGGCGGGACATTCCGTTAAGACTTTTGTAAGCCCAACAGCACAAATCTTCTTCTCTATGGGGCCTGATACTTTCTGGATTTCAGGAATTATAATCTTCTCTACCACCATACCAAACATCCTGCCATACGCAAAGAATCACAGGTCACTCCTGGATAATACTCAGACAAATAGTCTACAGGGAGAGCAGAGATCCCCGGATGGCATTCTCCACCCCACCCCCCTTCCCCAGTACAAGCACTCCCCGTCACTCCGCACACAGCCCATATAAAAAGATGCCCCTACTCACTTGGGTTGGATACTGTCCACCATTTCCTGCAGGGCAATGGCTCCGTATTTCACACAATACAGGTTTAAAAACACTAAGAAACCTAGGGAATGAAAAAAAAAAAATGAATGTCAGCATTATTTCTGCAGGTTTTGTGATGCTGTGATTTACTAACAGAACAAAAATCTACAGATACACCATGTAAACGTGGATGGGACTTTGTTGTCCTTCTCCAGCCTTTTCTGCTGAAAATAGGGTATTATGCTGAAAATCATTGGTCTACAAACTGCGACCCAGGGGCCGAATGCAGCCCTTTCCTTGTTTTTATGCTGCTCTTGGGGCATTATTCAGCCCGGTGGTAGGAGGCGCGGTTCCTCCCACCGACACCGACAATGGGGCACGGTTCCTTCCACCGACAATGGGGCACGGTTCCTTCCACCGACACCGACAATGGGGCACGGTTCCTTCCACCGACACCGACAATGGGGCACGGTTCCTTCCACCGACACCGACAATGGGGCACGGTTCCTTCCACCGACACCGACAATGGGGCACGGTTCCTTCCACCGACACCGACAATGGGGCACGGTTCCTTCCACCGACACCGACAATGGGGCACGGTTCCTTCCACCGACACCGACAATGGGGCACGGTTCCTTCCACCGACACCGACAATGGGGCACGGTTCCTTCCACCGACACCGACAATGGGGCACGGTTCCTTCCACCGACACCGACAATGGGGCACGGTTCCTTCCACCGACACCGACAATGGGGCACGGTTCCTTCCACCGACACCGACAATGGGGCACGGTTCCTTCCACCGACACCGACAATGGGGCACGGTTCCTTCCACCGACACCGACAATGGGGCACGGTTCCTTCCACCGACACCGACAATGGGGCACGGTTCCTTCCACCGACAATGGGGCACGGTTCCTTCCACCGACAATGGGGCACGGTTCCTTCCACCGACAATGGGGCACGGTTCCTTCCACCGACAATGGGGCACGGTTCCTTCCACCGACACCGACAATGGGGCACGGTTCCTTCCACCGACAATGGGGCACGGTTCCTTCCACCGACACCGACAATGGGGCACGGTTCCTTCCACCGACACCGACAATGGGGCACGGTTCCTTCCACCGACACCGACAATGGGGCACGGTTCCTTCCACCGACACCGACAATGGGGCACGGTTCCTTCCACCGACACCGACAATGGGGCACGGTTCCTTCCACCGACACCGACAATGGGGCACGGTTCCTTCCACCGACACCGACAATGGGGCACGGTTCCTTCCACCGACACCGACAATGGGGCACGGTTCCTTCCACCGACACCGACAATGGGGCACGGTTCCTTCCACCGACACCGACAATGGGGCACGGTTCCTTCCACCGACACCGACAATGGGGCACGGTTCCTTCCACCGACAATGGGGCACGGTTCCTTCCACCGACAATGGGGCACGGTTCCTTCCACCGACAATGGGGCACGGTTCCTTCCATTGACACCGACAATGGGGCACGGTTCCTTCCATTGACACCGACAATGGGGCACGGTTCCTTCCATTGACACCGACAATGGGGCACGGTTCCTTCCATTGACACCGACAATGGGGCACGGTTCCTTCCATTGACACCGACAATGGGGCTCGGTTCCTTCCATTGACACCGACAATGGGGCACGGTTCCTTCCATTGACACCGACAATGGGGCACGGTTCCTTCCATTGACACCGACAATGGGGCTCGGTTCCTTCCATTGACACCGACAATGTGGCACTGTTCCTTCCATTGACACCGACAATGGGGCACTATTCCTTCCATTGACACAGACAATGGGGTATTATTCCTTCCTTTGACACCGACAATAGGGCACTATTTCCTCCACTGACACCAGTGATGGGGTGCTATCCCTACTAGCGATACAAAGAATTGGGCACTATTCCCCCCACTGATGTAAAAGATTGAGCTTGATTTCTTCCACTGACACCAATAATGTGGGCACTATTCCTCCCACTAATACCTCTTACAGGGGACTAGTTCTCCCACGGATACCAGGGATGGGGCAGTATTACTACCACTGACACCAACAATGGAGTACTATCCCTCCCATTGGCACCACCAAAAAAAAAAAGCACTATTCCTCCCAACAATACCAATGATGGCGCACTATTCTTTTTACTGATACCAACAATGGGGCACCATTCCTCCCACTGACACCTATGATGGGGCACTGTTGCTCTCACTGATACCAGGAATGGAACACTATTACTACCGTTGACACCAACAATGGGGTGCTACTTCTCCCATTGATACCTATGATGGGGGACTATTCCTCCCAATAACACCGGGGATGGGGTGCTATTTACTACCACTGACACAGCAATGGGGCACTATTCCTCCCATTGACACCAACAATGGGGCACTATTCTTCCTCCTACTGACCACAGGCACAATGTAATATTCTTCCTCCTACTGACCACAGGCACAATGTAATATTCTTCCTCCTACTGACCACAGGCACAATGTAATATTCTTCCTCCTACTGACCACAGGCACAATGTAATATTCTTTCTTCCACTGAAAAGCAGAATGGAAACCTTTACTCCCACTGATGCCGGGGTTTTCAACTCCCAATGGCCCCTAAACTCTGAAAGACAGTAATCTGGCCCTTTGCTTAGTAAGTATGGAGACCCCTGTTATAAATAGTCAGCAAAAACAGGCAAATTGATATAATCAGCAACATACTTGTTGGGGCTCCATAGAGGAGGGGCACCTTTCATTAGTACCCACTCTCCTACAGTGCAGAGTTCAGTGCCAGGTGTAGGGGTTACAGCCCATAGGGCTCCTTTCCTCCATGGCCAACTACCAACGGACTGCGTTGGGTGCCTGGTGTGGGGGTGTTTCCCATAAGGGGAGGGTCATCTTTCCTCAGTGCTGTTCAGTCTCTTACCAGCAGGGCATACCCCAGAGTTGGCACAGTGTCCCCAATGAATGGCACATGCACGGTTTTCCTTTTTCCTCCACAAGAATTCTGTTAGATTATTCTATTTATAAAACTGCATTTGGCAATTTCTCTCCTAATTTCTCCAAATTTCCACCAAGGTAAAAAAAAAAAAAAAATCACACCAGAGAAACTCATTGCGAAAATAATTCCTATTAATTGAAGACTTTCCATAACTTTTCGCCAGTAATTTACTGGTCATAATCCATTATTATCAGCTAAGGGGAGATGGTAGAGAACTCCTTTAGGAGGGGTCATTGCTGTCTCCCATTGTTTCTCTTCGGTCTAATCTCACCATTTCATCAATCTAGTGACTTGTGACCAAATAGATCACCCCAGCACACGGCCTGAACAGAAAACTGCCGGGGACACAACTTACTTTTCACAAACTTTGTGGTTTTGGAGCTCTGCAGCCTTTGGAAGAGCACAATGAAGATTTGTCTCTTATACGGCTCCAAACACGCCCTGCAAGCCATAGCAAACAAAAATCAGATCTGTAAAGAGGACCTGTCATTGTGCATAATACAATCATAAATCATATCTGTAAAGTGGACCTGTCACCATGTATGATACAGCCATAGAACAGATCTATAAAGAGGCCCTGTCACTGTACATGATACAATCATATTTGTAAAGGGGACCTGTCACCATGCAGGATACAGCCATGAATCAGATATTTAAATTGGCCCTGTCACCATGTAAATGCAGACATATAAAGAGGACCAGTCACTGTGTACGACATAGCATTAGGGGTATCACAGTCAGGAGAAAGTGCATGGCTATGGTTTATAAATCATGTGCAATGTATTGTGTATGTAAACTTTCAACATGAAATGGACTTATATTGTTCACTATGTATAGTTCAGTCTACGAACCGGCCATTATCTAGGTGTTTATGCTGTTTCCTGTGCTCAGCTAACACTAACCCCAGGCAACTAATACCATGGCAGTGCTGTCACTATCATGCTCTGGGATTGCAGGAAGCCATGCGGAAGCATCATGTGTTTTCTGTCCCATACTGTCAGTGTGTGACATCACTGGCTAACATGCCCCCTGTCCTGAAGTTTGAAGGTTGAGTGACATCCCAGGCACGTTGCAGATGAAGGGGACATAGCAGCCATGCGAACACAGACTTAAAAATTGGATTTATTATTGCTGATGATTACATTTATTGATGTGTGAATTACCAGTGCTGAAACCAGAGTCTCTGAGTGTGAGAAGACATGGCTTCACATACACTTTATGGGGATTTGGAATCTCCTGAATGGGAGATAATGCTGACCTGCAGATTGTGCAGTTCCAGCAAGGTGTAAACCAGTTCATAAAAATATTCCGTACACTGCATCTATATCAGGTTTTGTGCGTTTCAGCAAGAAATGATGGTGTTTGCCTCAGGATATGACTTACGAAGGCAAGTTCTCAATGATACTGTTCAGCAAATAAAAGCCCTGGTGATCATTGGCTTTGGAGGCAATGAGTTTCTGGAAGACTCCAAGAAGGCCGGGCTGAAAAAAAAACAAACAAACAAAAACACACAGAATCAGAATGTTTCTGCACAGTTCACAGAGACATGTACTGTAGACCATAGCATGTAACAGTTTCCAGCACATGGTGGGCCTCTCTGCCATGCTGTGGCCTATTACTGGGTGTCTCTCCCATAATGTGGCCAACCATTGGGCCTCTTTGCTGTAATGTACCCAAAAAGTAGGAGCCTCTGGTTTATCGTGGCCAATCAGTGAGCCTCTCTGTATGAAGTCCTTGAGGGGAGTAAATGAGCACTTACAATCTTATCGCTGGCACTGGCTGCTATGTTGTTGGATCCTCTCTCCAGGTAGGCTTGTAGGAGTCGGACAAGAGGTGGGATGTTGCCCGTCCTTTCCCACAGAATAGGTTGCAGGAGGTGCGGGAAGAGTGACATATAGGAGTTGGGAATTTCATCTTTGTGCATCTCCAGGAGCAGTGACATAACTTGGAAGACATACGGCATAAACTCTGCAGAAAAGGAGAGATGAAAATGATACAATATAGGCACCATGGACGCCAGATGTATATTATTTCATGTTTGTCAATGTATGATGCTGATTTATAGCTCCCATCTAATGGCACCCAGCGATCTCCTCTGCTGTTCAGTCACTCATGGGGGTCACAATTTAGAAATAATAGAACAGTAACAGGGCTGTCCAGGCCAATTTCCAGCTTTCAGCGCTGTCACACTTTGAATGACAATTGCACGGTTATGCAACACTGCACCCATATGAAATTTTTATCTTTTTTTATGACAGATAGAGCTTTATTTTGGTGGCATTTAATCACCTCTGGGTTTTTCATTTTCTTAAACAAACCAAAAACCACTGAAAATGAAAAAAAAACAAAAACGTTTCTTAGTTTTTGTAATAAAATTTTGTAAATAAGTGATTTTTCTCCTTCACTGATGTGAGGCTGCAGTGATGGGCACTGATAGGCTGCACTGATGGACACTGATAGGTGGCACTGGTGGGCACTGGCATGCATCACTGAAAGGCAGCACTCATATGGCACTGATAGGCGTCACTGATTGGCATTGATAGGTGACACTGAAAGGCAGCTCAGATGGGCACTGATATGTGGCACTGATATGTGGCATTGATGTGCACTGATATGTGGCATTGATGTGGCACTGGCAGGTGGCATGGATGAGCACTGGCAGGTGGCACTGCTGGGACTACACAGATCATCAGTGTACATGTCCCCTCCGAGGAATGCCGATTACCGGCTCTCCTCTGTCAGAGTGACAGCTCGTGAGGAGAGAAACGCCGATAACCGGCATTTCCCTATTTACATGCAATCAGCTGTGACTGGACACAGCTGATCACATGACCGAGCTGACCTCTTCGGCTCTTTCCGTTAATCGGTGAACCAGATCACCGCGCGTTACCAGAGCCGAGCATGCGCGGTTAGAATGGGAGGACGTCACCTGACGTCCTCCCAGAACAAGAGAACCGCCTCGCGCCCATCATTGTACGATATGGCGGGCAGGAGGCGGTTAAAGGAAAACATCGCCTTTAGAACAGGGGTTCGTCAAATACCCCCAACACCATAGTATTTTAAATAGAGGTGGGTAAGAGATGTCATTCGGGGGGTCTCTACCATCACATACTGTTAGCCATCATAAGACTGCTTCTCTAAATCAATCATCTTTCTTTGACAACTCATGAATAGAAAATGTGCTCCTTGTACTATAAGATGCATTACCACGGCTATGATGTTCCTATAAAGCAAAGCGCTACTTCAGACCCACAAATATTCTGTACAAAGAGACTTTCTGAATGTTTATGCAGAATCTTACATGTCCGGGTGATATGCCCCTTAAGTAATGCATTGTGGGATGTAGGGCCTTGCCCACCCTACAATGATCTCAGGGCTGAAGCAACATCTGAAAGGCTTCCACAGTAACCATGCAGGAATAACTGTTTTGTTTACTTCTCTAACCACAGAAGTGAAATCTGACCACAAAGCGGGCTTGTCAGATTACAGAGCTCACTGGGCAGTATAAACTCTAGTGCCCATTGGGCTGAACAGTTATATTTAGATTGCTGTAACAGTGACGTTAAACTAAGACTGATAATGGAGATTGTTATAACAATGTCTTTATGACTTTAATTGGGTTTTAAAGAAGAACCAAAAGCAAAAAACTTTTTTTTTCCCCATTTCGGATAGAGTACAAAAAAAGATAATTACAATCTCTCAGTTTTTTTTGCCATCTGTGTCTCATTGGGGGGGGAGATTTACCTTCACTTCCGGTCCCTTAGCCAAGCAGGAAGTTAAATGAAATTCCTGCAAGTGAAGGAATCCCTGGTTGTCACCAGAACTAGTGTCCCCACTGGAACATTTTCCTGTTCTGGCGACAGGAATTTTCATTTACTTTCACTTTCGATGACAATGGTAAAAAGGACAAACAGAGGGGCAAAGGCAGCAATCAAGACCTGACAGGTGTTCAAATTCTCTCCACTCTATCCAAAACTGGAACGAATTGGATGGGTGGGGGGAATTTACCTTCACTTACGGTCCCTTAGCCAAACTGGAAGTTAAAGTAAATTCCTCCAAGTGAAGGAATCCCTGGTTGTCTCCAGAATGAGGGTCGCCATTGGAACATTTTCCTGTTCTGGCGACACCCCAAATCTTGGAATTATTTACTTTTACTTTCGATGACAATGGTAAAAAAGGACAAACAGAGAGGGGCAAAGACAGCAATCAAGACCTGACAGGTGTTCAAATCCTCTCCACTCTATCCAAAACTGGTACGAAAAAAAAAAAAAAAAAAAAAAAAAAAAAAAAAAAAGGATTTGCCTTAGATTATACTTCAGATATTGCATCATTCAAATACTATCTCAATAATGTGGCCTGGAACAGATTCACAGTGGTGGCAACAAGCAAATAGTATTGTCACATTCACTATGTACCTTGAACATCGCTCTGCAGGATCTCAGTGAAGACCATGAACAGGGCCTCTTCGAAGCTGCCCACAGCACTGGGGTTAGAGCGGCAGGTGATGCGCACGGACAGGCAGATGGATTCAAACAGGTAATGGTTGAAGTGAGGTTTGCTGGGATTCTGCGGAGGAGGGGGAAAGGAATGAAACACATTCAACACAAAGTGACAATCAGTAGATTGATTGCTGTTTTGAATGATGGTGACCACGATAGTTATGACACAATGTGAGACATCCGTGTGACATTTTATAACAATTACTTTTTGCATCAATCTATAATCTGTGGGTAGTTCTAAAAGTCTAAAGTCTGATAATTGTTCATCAAAAAATAATCACAACTCCGGAGTTATAGTATGTGATCAGCGGAGAAGGCCGAGGAGTGTGGAGCAGAAAAGCTCTGAAATATGGCAGGTCAGGACTCACCTTACTGACAGCCAACAGCTTCTGTGTTAGCTGAGTGATGAGAGAAGGGATATATATGGGACGATGGCCTCCTGCAGCAGCGAGAAGCTTCTCATGATTGCTGGGACAGAAGGACACGATATATCATGTCTGTGCTATACCACACACTATAGAATATCCCCTCTCCTCCATCCATCTCCTACCTTTCATGATGTACTCGTTCTCTGAGGAGCCAGGTAATGACAGAGCTTTGAACAGGTTGGACAGGAGCCCCTCCACATACGGCAACATGTTAGCTACAGTGATGCTGCGGGAAGAGAGAGGAGAATGTGACAACATAACAGACACAGACTGCGAACAGCAGTCTTATAAAAAGGGCAGGGCGATGCTTACAGGGTAGTGTTGGCGGATCCTCCTCTCATAGTAAAGAGCCTCTCCAAGGCGTGCGCTGCATATGTGTGAACCACAACACTCTCCGCCTGCAGGTGGGTGATCAGAAGGGGAATGGCTGCCAACACCTGATCTTTAGGTACCTGCAACAAAGACATTAGGATACTGCCTTAAGGAAGATGGGGTACTGATGCCAATATGGTCGCAGCTTAGCTGGATCCACCCCCCTTGATTTGTGCATAATATGTGCGCTGCTTTTACTCACAGATCTAGCAGTTTATCTCCGTGCCTTTCAGGGAGAAAAAACAGCCAGATCACTGTTCTGTGTGCTTGTAAACACATAGCTCTGTGCTGTGATTGGACACAGCCGATCAGCAGAGTTCATTCAAAATCATTGGCTGATACCCTGCTGACAAGCCCGTGCTGCGTCCAATTACAGCACGGGTCAGCAGGGGCAAGCACACCTGGAAGAAAGCCGGCACCATGCATTTATGTGGCTGAGTCTGCACCTGCTGCCAGCTTGCTGTAATGTACTGTGAGTGGGTGGCAAGTAGTTAATGGAGATGGGGGGCAGGGAAGGCAATATACATGCAGATTCAACTTCATCTGTAAATAATAGAACTAATAGGAAAATTCACACAGAAATTTTCTGGTTTCTCTCCGAAAGTGATTACTGCAGAAGACCATGGGTCTAAGGTATTCCGACCACCTGATTGATTTATTTTTGGTAAATCTTGGATACATTCTACATCTATGTGTCTTTGCCGTGGAAGAAACACAATGTGTTTAATAAAGAGAGAAAATGGTTGTTCATACTTTATATATATATATACACACACACACACACACATATATATACACACACACATACACACACACACATATATATATATATACACACACATATACATACACACGGTGTCAGATTCTGAGTTCACAGCTGAACACCATGCTTTGTGTTTATGATATGTGTTTAATAAAAAGAGAAAATGGTTGTTCATATTTTATTTACAGACAGAGAGAAAGAGAGCGCGAGAGAGAGCGCGAGAGAGAGAGAGCGCGAGAGAGAGAGAGCGCGAGAGAGAGAGAGAGAGAGAGAGCGAGAGAGAGAGAGCGCGAGAGAGAGAGAGCGAGAGCGAGAGAGAGAGAGAGCGCGGGAGAGAGAGAGAGAGCGCGGGAGAGAGAGAGAGCGCGGGAGAGAGAGAGAGCGCGGGAGAGAGAGAGAGAGAGCGCGGGAGAGAGAGAGAGCGCGGGAGAGAGAGAGAGCGCGGGGGAGAGAGAGAGCGCGGGGGAGAGAGAGAGAGCGCGGGAGAGAGAGAGAGAGCGCGGGGGAGAGAGAGAGAGCGCGGGGGAGAGAGAGAGCGCGGGGGGGGAGAGAGAGGCGGGGGAGAGAGAGGCGCGCGAGAGAGAGAGAGAGCGCGCGGGGGCGGGGAGAGAGAGAGGAGCGGAGAGAGAGAGAGAGAGAGCGAGAGAGAGGCGCGGGAGAGAGAGAGAGCGCAGAGAGAGAGAGAGAGAGAGCGCGGAGAGAGAGAGAGAGAGAGGGCGAGAGAGAGAGAGAGAGAGAGAGGCGCGAGAGAGAGAGAGAGCGCGAGGGAGAGAGAGAGAGGGAGCGCGGGAGAGAGAGAGAGAGCGAGAGAGAGAGAGAGGCGGAGAGAGAGAGGCGAGAGAGAGAGAGGAGAGAGAGAGAGAGGGCGGGAGAGAGAGAGAGAGGAGAGAGAGAGAGAGGAGAGAGAGAGAGAGAGCGCGAGAGAGAGCGCGAGAGAGAGAGAGAGAGAGAGCGAGAGGGAGAGAGAGAGAGCGGAGAGAGAGAGAGAGAGCGCGGGAGAGAGAGGAGAGAGAGCGGGAGAGAGAGAGAGAGCGCGAGAGAGAGAGAGAGAACGGAGAGAGAGAGAACGAGAGAGAGAGAGAACGAGAGAGAGAGAGAACGAGAGAGAGAGAGAACGAGAGAGAGAGAGAGAACGAGAGAGAGAGGGAACGAGAGAGGGAGGAGGTAGGGAGAGCGAGCGCGGGGAGAGAGAGAGGGGAGAGGAGGGAGAGGGGAGAGAGGAGAGAAAGAGCGAGAGAAGGGAGAGGGGGAGCGCGAGCGAGAGCAAGAGAGGGAGAGCAAGAGAGAGGGGAGAAAGGGAGAGGGAGAGAAAGAGAGAGGGAGAGAAAGAGAGAGGGAGAGGGGGGAGAGGGGGGGAGAGAAAGGAGAGGGAGGAGAAAGAGAGAGAGGAGAGGGGAGAGAGGGAGGAGGAAGAGAGGCGAGGAAAGAGAGAGAGAGAGAAAGGGAGGGAGAGAGAGAGAGAGGGGAGAGAGAGAGAGGAGGGGAGGGAGAGAGGAGAGGAGGGGGGAGAGAGAGAGGGGGAGAAAGAGAGCGAGAGAAAGAGAGAGCGAGGGGGGGGGAGAGAGGAGAGAGAGAGAGAGGGGAGAGGGGGAGAGAGGAGAGAAAAAGAGCGAGAGGAGAGAGAAGAGAGAAGAGAGCGAGAGAAGAGAGAACGAGAGAAGGGAGAGGAGAGAAGAGAGAAGAGAGAGAGAGAGAGAGAGAACGAGAAGAGGAACGAGAGAAGAGAGGGGAGAGAACGAGAGAAGAGAGAAGAGAGAGAGAGAAGAGAGAGAGAGAACGAGAGAACGAGAGAAGAGAGAACGAGGGAACGAGAGAGAGAACGAGAGAGGGGAGAGAGAGAGGAGGGGAGAGAGAGAGAGGAGAGAACGAGAGAGAACGAGAGAGAGAAAGAGAGGGAGAGGAAAGAGAGAGAACGAGAGAGAGAACGAGAGAACGAGAGAGAGAAAGAGAGGGGGAGGAGAAAGAGGAGAGAGAGAGAACGAGAGAGAGAGAGAGAAAGAGAGAGAGGAGAAGAGAGAGAACGAGAGAGAGAAAGAGAAGAACGAGAGAGAGAGAAAGAGAGAAGAGAGAGAACGAGAGAGAGAGGAGAGAGGGAGAGGAGAGGAGAGAAGGAGAGAGAGCGGAGAGAGGGAGAGAGAGAGAGAGGGGGGGAGGGGGAGAGAGGAGAGAGAGAGAGCGCGAGGGGGAGAGCGGAGAGAGAGCGGAGGAGGGGAGAGAGGCGGGAGAGAGGGGCGAGAGAGAGGAGGGCGAGAGAGAGGGGAGAGAGGGCGAGAGGGGAGAGGGGGGAGGAGAGAGGGGGGAGGAGAGAGAGCGAGAGGAGAGAGAGCGGGAGAGGGGGGGAGAGGGGGGGGAGGGGAGAGAGAGAGAGAGGAGGAGAGGGGAGAGGGAGAGAGAGAGAGAGAGGGGAGAGAGAGAGAAAGGAGGAGGGGGAGGAGAGAAAGCGGGAGAGGGAGGGGGGAGAGGAGAGAGAGGGAGAGGGGGGAGAGGGGGAGAGAGGGAGAAAGAGAGGGGGGGAGGGGAGGGGAGCGAGAGGGGGGGAGAGAGGGAGAGAGGAGAGAAAGAGAGAGGGGAAGAGAGAGCGAGAGAAAGGCGAGGGAGGAAAGAGGAGGAGAGAGGAGAGGAGCGAGGGGGAGAGGAGCGAGAGAAAGCGAGAGAGGAGGGAGGAGAGAGAGGGAGAGGGAGGACGAGGGGGGAGAGAGGAGGGGGAGGGGGGGAGAGGAGAGAGCGAGGGAGAGAGGGAGGAAAGGGGAGAGGGAGGGGAGGGGGGGAGGGAGGAGGGGGGGGAGAGAGGGGGGAGGAAAGGGAGAGAGGGAGAGGGTGGGGGGGAACGGGGGAGAAAGGGGGGGGGGGGGGGAGGGGAGAAGAGAGGAGGGAGGAACGGGAGGAAAGGGGGGGAGGGGGGGGGGGAGAGAGGAAGGAGAACGAGAGGGGGGGGGGGGAGGGGGGAGAGAGGGGGGGGAACGAGAGAGAGCGGGGGGGAGGGGAGGAGGGGAGGGGGAGAGGGGGAGAGGGGGCGAGGAGAACGAGGGAGGGGGGGGGGGCGGGGAGAACGGGAGAGGGAGGGGAGGGGGGGGGGGAGAGGAGAACGCGGGGGGGGGAGAGGCGGAGAGGGGGAGAGAGAAAGAGAGGGGCGGAGGAAAGAGGGGAGAGGGGAGAGAACGAGAGGGGGAGGGGGGGGAGCGAGGAGAGAAGGGGGAGAGCGAGAGAAAGAGCGAGAGAGAGAAAGAGCGAGAGAGAGAAAGAGAGGGAGAGAAAAGAGGGGGAGAGAAAGAGAGGGAGAGAAAGAGAGGGAGAGAGAGAAAGAGAACGAGAGAGAGAGAGAGAGAGAGAACGAGAGAGCGAGCGAGAGAGAGAGAGAGAGCGAGAGAGAGAGAGAGCGAGAGAGAGAGAGAGAGCGAGAGAGAGAGAGAGCGGGGAGCGAGAGAGCGAGAGAGGGAGAGAGAGAGAGCGAGAGAGAGAGAACGAGAGAGAGAGAACGAGAGAGAGAGAACGAGAGAGAGAGAACGAGAGAGAGAGAACGAGAGAGAGAGAGAACGAGAGAGAGAGAGAACGAGAGAGAGAGAGAACGAGAGAGAGAGAGAACACGAGAGAGAACACGAGAGAGAACACGGAGAGAGAACACGAGAGAGAACACGAGAGAGAACGAGAGAGAGAAAGAGAGAGAGAACGAGAGAGAGAGGGAGAACGAGAGAGAGGGAGAACGAGAGAGGGAGAACGAGAGAGGGAGAACGAGAGAGGGAGAACGAGAGAGGGAGAACGAGAGAGGGAGAACGAGAGAGGGAGAACGAGAGAGGGAGAACGAGAGAGGGAGAACGAGAGAGGGAGAACGAGAGAGGGAGAACGAGAGAGGGAGAACGAGAGAGGGAGAACGAGAGAGGGAGAGAGTGTCAGATGCTGAGTTCACAGCTGGACACCATGCTTTGTGTTTATGATATAAAGAAGTAATGAGACGATTCCTATACAGCGGCTCACCTGATTCCTGAAAATCATGATATATTTTATGCCATCTGCTTTCAGTACGGGGTATTCATTGACTGCAGAGAAAACATAACGTTACAACGTGCAATAAACAGCCATGTCGGGGGTGATACCTCATAATATTGCGGCAATGGCTACAGGATGACTACAGAACCAGAGCTGGCGCCCCTCCTCTGTCACCCCTGGACAATAAACCCCTCCGAAGCACACAAAGCCAGGATATGAGCAGCGGATACTCACTGTTCGTAGACTTCAGATCTGGAAGAATGTGATTCACAAAGAACTCTGTAAGGTTGACAAGTTCATTTGCTTGTGTGATCCCGTGCTGAGAAGACAAAGAAAATTCTTACCTCTCCAGTGCCAACAATTACTCTGCCACAAACACAAGGAGGGAGATTTACTAAAACTGGAGCATTAAGAATCTTGGTGCAGATTTGCATGGTAGCCAATCAGCTTCTAGCTTT
The DNA here is from genome assembly GCA_951230385.1 of Staurois parvus. NCBI lineage: Eukaryota > Metazoa > Chordata > Amphibia > Anura > Ranidae > Staurois > Staurois parvus. Next base: position 46,070 of record CATNWA010014107.1, on the reverse strand, counting down.
AGCTTGTTCAATTAAGCTTTGACAATAAAACCCAAAAGCAGATTGGTTTCTATGCACAGCTGCACCAGACTTTACACACTCGTTTTAGTAAATCTCCCCCATTGCCAGCTCTCTGTACCTGGGACACAGGGCCCTTAGACAGGGTACTACTCTTACTTCAACATGACCCAAAGAGCAGCAGCTCCCTTCACTCTACTCAACCCTTGTCCAATCCAAAAGGACAGAGGCTCTATTGACTCTGCGCACCTAAAAGGGCAGTGGCTCCATTCTCTACATCAGCCTCTCTCAACCAGGGTGCCTTGGCAAAATGTCTAAAAATTACCCAAAACTTGTGGACAAGCCTGCCTCTTAGGTAATAAATCACCTCTAATGTTGGGTGTGTCCTACATGTGTGGATGTTGCTGCGTTATAAAAACTATTAGAATAGTTTTTTACATTTTAGAACGGGGTTCCTTTTTAAAATTATGGACAGTCTTGAGGCACCCTACTTTAGAATGGGGTGCCTCAAGACTGTCCATAATTTTTAAAGGGTGCCTTGACTGAAAAAAGGCTGATAAACACTGTTCTACATCCACTGCTCCTCTCACTCAAGATAGCAACTCCATTCCCTCCAACTACCCCTTGTCCCACCAAAACGTGGAGTGGCTCCGTTTCCTCCACACTCCCCCCCCCCCCCCCCATCCCACTATAAGGGCAGCGGTTCATTCATTCACTCGGCTAATTCAACCAACTTTCCTACCACTGAAAAAGCATCCCCCCCCCCCCCCCCCCCCCCCCCCCCTGGTTCTATTCTCTCCACCCACAGGGCAGTAGCTCCATGCTCTTCACCCACCAATCCTACCACTCAAAGGCCAGTGGCTCTATACTTGTGCATTATATTCAGAGATCAGTGTCATTACTGCCGAGAAGACACGCGTAAAGAGGGACTGTGATTACCTTAGGTTCCATCTGTTGTGTTCATATTTCCTAAAATGTTCTAAACTCACCTTCTGAGTCTGGGCTTTGGATGCCAGTGATGTCACCAGGTAGATGGCGGCATCTTTGTGTTTCCAGTTGATCGAGGGGTTTTTAGCGTACTCCTGAAGCATAGAGTTGACGTAACACGAGAAGATGTTTGGTAACAGGTCCCTCAAAAAACTTGCACAGACCACGCACCAGATCACAAGCAGCTCGCCGCCTGGTATCGATATCTGGAGCCAACAAAAGAACAAATATCGATTTAACACGATCTGTATGAATTATCCAGCATGCACTGGAAGCAAACTCTGCCAAAACAGATGGCAGGAGAAGCCTCTAGTTATACGTATCACATAGGAATACCAAAATCCTGCACACCTATCATGTAAGACTCTTACCAGATCCCTCCAGATCCCTCCGGATGTATTCCTCTGAATTGTCTTCAAATGCTTCTTCATCAGCAGCTGCAAAGTGAGCGACACAAAATGTAAACAGGCCATAAAGATTGCAATATTTCTGGAAGTGCACAGGACAGTGGCCCATGCAGCCCATTACCACTTATCTGTACATTATGATCACAACAACATAATCCAGGCCAGAGAGAATTCAGAATAAATATTCCTGGTCTCTCATGAATCAGAGCCGTATTGTATTGTTTTTGGACGGCTCTGATAAGTCTGTGCAGGCCTTATACTACAATACAAGACCTCTCTATGTGATGTCATTCTTGGTGGAGATTACAATTTTTTTTACCATCAAGACTTGATAAAGCGCATGCACGCAAAACATGTTGTGGCAACTAGCTTAGATTGTGGTTCAGCCTGGTTCTTGGTGGCCAACTTCTGCTTCCTCCTGTGACGTCAGTTCCAGTGCGCCGTGGTCCCCGATCCGGCCAGTTTGTTTCCATTGATAAGGAATCACCTTTGCAATTACCATCCACTCTGGTTTGGGGGTACGTGCTGCCTAGGTGAGCGGATATTCCATCATGGCCACAATTGGGTGTTAAATACTGCTGTTATTGGATGACTTTACTGTTCTTTTACTAGAATAAAATTTATATCTTTTATTGGAGTAAACTGCTGAGTTATTATAACTACAAGCCTAAGTCCTTTGAGAGCTGTTCCTCTGGATGCTAAGGGATGGTCAGAGACTGCAGACATGCTACAGGGGCTGGTCAGAGACTGCAGACATGCTACAGGGGCTGGTCAGAGACTGCAGACATGCTACAGGGGCTGGTCAGAGACTGCAGACATGCTACAGTGAGTCCATCACTAGCTTGGAGTTACCTATATGTAGACTATAATGATGCCAACATAAGCCAGGAGGAAAGCGTTTTCCATAGTATGATATTTAGGTTAGACAGATCTGTGTTGTACTCTGGATTTAGGACAAGATTGCTTTTATCACATGACCAGCACCACAAGTGTAGCTGGGCTTTGCTAAAGTTCTGCCATTCACTGTATGCCAAACCAAATTAGTAGCATAAACAGGTGGAACTAAGGTAATTGCAGCCTTCCCGTCACAGACATTTTATAACACGATTACTTTACACAGCTTTCTGCTGACTTCAGTTTGGGCTCAATGAGTGTAACCAAAAGCAATTTGCGAACCACCATACAGGGTATTTGGGCAGACCATTGTCAGATCAGTATGCTGGAAAGAGTGCTGTGTATTCCCAACCCTCGTACCTCTGAACTCCATATTGGGGACGATAACCTTCTCGCAGATACTGGTCAGGGTGCTGGGGTCCTCAAACAAGTTCTTGTAGTGCGGCCGCTCACATACAGATGCCAGGAACTGGATGGCATTGCTCACCAGCTGTGATAAATCATAAAATGTAAAAAATGTATATCCTGGAGTAGAATACACAGAACAGTCAGCTTGCCAGTATGAACACAAACAATACCCGCTGCTGCTAGGGGACTAGCCAGGGAGCACATTTCCTCCTGGTCACTTACTCCCCAACTCACTCCTTATGACTAAATGCAAAACAAATCAAGGCTCTTCTTCTGCTGTAATGTGCTAATTTAAATAAAGGTCCCTGGTGCTCTATCCTGCCTGTGGGTCCTCTTCCAGTATATGTATTGTCAGTATGAGGATTGTCATTGAGCAAGGATCAGTGGACACTGCAGGAATTGGTTAGAGGAGTCCCAACCTGACTCTGGTATTCCTTTGCAACATTAAACTGGATGCTGACGGAAAACTGTGTATATACACACAAAAAAAAAAACCACAAAAAAAACCCTTCAAAAACCGCTCCAGGTTGGTTCCCTCTTCCACTACCATACACACACTAAATCCAAGGTGCAGGATCTGTCCGCAGCAGACTTCAATATACAAACATCCGATGGTCGCACAGAGTAAAATCACCTTTATTTCTTATAACATATTCTACAAACATGACAGAGATACAGGACTTCAACTAACGCATTTCACTCTCGACTAGCGCATAGTCATAACTCCAAAGCTGAACTATGACTAAGCGCTAATGGAGTGTGAAATGCGTTAGCTGGAGTCCTGTACCCTGTGATATTTGTGGAATATGCTTGAAGAAATAAAAGGTGATTTTATTGGATGTGTGGCCATCAGATTTTTTTTGGAACTTCTGTGTATATTTTATCCTTTTTTGGAACTTCTGTGTATATTTATTCCCTTTGAGGAAAACCATCACTTACCAAGTCATACTTCACTTCCTGTCCAGTAGTCACCAGGAGGTTCCATATTGCAGTAACGAAGCGTGGCAGGTATGGCTGGAACTCTTCGTCATATTTCTGGGCGTATAAAGCGGCATTGTCACAGATTTGGGATTTCAGCAACTCCAACAGCCCTGCCTCCTCCTCATCCTGCAATGAGAATTTACCAGCATATAACATTAAAACACCACAAAGCATGTTATATTCCCTCCTGCAATGAGAATGACATTCACCAACATATAACATTACAACACCACAGAGCACGGTATATTCCCTCCTCCTTCAATCAGAACATTCACCAACATTTATTGGGGACATTGTCATGAAGTATTACAGTGACTGTCCAATATGTCACACCTATGAGCATTCACCTTCAAATGATATACTATCCCCCACACATCAAACGTTATATTCCTCACCTTCAAAACAAGCAAACTTGATACTTTGAAATGTTCTCATCCATTGGAGGACCACAAGATCTCACTTTCATGTTGCCTACAGGACTGGACACTGTAGGCCAGCCTAGGATAACCCCTTCTACTACCAGCATCTCAGTTTTTTTGCTAGTGTCCTATAAGGATGGACATCTTTTCTTCAGCTCTGCTGGAAAAAGTCTAACCTAATTTTTGCCAGGAGACCCCACTGGACTGGATGTTGTGGGGATAGCCTGGAAGTGGCTTCTAGGAACTGAGTGTCAGGTGTCTTTCAGACCGCACTTGTTAACAAGTTAGTCAGTCTCAGAGCTCTTTTCAGGTCTAGAGCTATTAGCATTGCCTCAGTGCTTCACCTGTCTCTGATGACAGGCCGATCAGGCTGAGCGCCAGGAGCTACTTCATTTGGATCACCAAGAACCTTTAAAATGACAGCTGGTTACTACCACAAAGGGGGTCAAATCTAAGTACTGATGAAACAGAACTCTGATCTCCAGTCTGTTCCTACTGTCCACCTCCAGTGCTTTTGGTCACCTTCTGCTTTCTGACTCTTCCCAGCTACCAGCTGTCTGGATTTTTTGCGTACCAGAGAACTTACCTCGTACCCAGAGCTTTAGCTGCTCTACCGCTACCTGGTCACAATCTGTTTGTTGCTAGACACAGAGGAGATGGTCCCGCTGCAACAGGTAGACTTGGGTCATGCTTTCCTATAGGGTTTCCTAGCTGGTTATCTCTGGACATAAAGGGAGTAGCCCAGTGCATTACAGGACCTGCACTGCAAGCACACCACAACGTGATCTGTGTATCTGCTGGAAAGTATCATCACAATGTGGCTTCCATCTCTGAGGAGGACTCTGGTGATTATTATTATTATACAGGATTTATATAGCGCCAATAGTTTGCTCAGCGCTTTACAATATAATGGGAGACAGTACACGAGACAGTACAGTAACAATACGATTCAATACACGAGGGGTTCGAGGGCCCTCCTTAGAGCTTACAATCTGGTGATCTCCTCCTCAGTATTCCCAGAGAGACCCAAGTGCTACAGAGCCAAATTATGGCATCCCCTCTCCCTCTTGTGTAAACACTCAAAGTAGCTGACATATATGACTTTGCCAGATGGAAGCGCACACATACATGAAAAGCAATTACCCGCTACAGCTAATCACATCCTGACACTGAGTGAAAGCTGCCATTTACTAGACTCGTGCTGTATAGCAGTACCAAAGATGGACAATTAAGATCCACTTTAATGCCCATCTAACCATGATATAGATCCAAAAGAATAGTGTATTCTAGGAGGGGGGGGTTAGTGTTCATTTCCATAAAGGTGGAGCTCTTACATCTGTCTGCAGCAGCTTGTTGTCCAGAGTTAGCAGGCTGTGAAAGTTGGTCATCCAGGTCTCCATGTTATCTTCAAAGAACTCTGGGAGATCCTAAAGAGATAACAAAACACGAGGTAGTTCAGCACTTCAGCATCCAAACATTGAATTATTAGTTTTGGGTGAAATCACCCCTTGGGTAACCCTGTGCCGTATGAACAGGTTCCCTTTAATGGTGGCCCAGCTGCAGATTACACTCGCGTTCCCTGTGTCCCCTATGGTCAGGAGAAAAGGAAAATGTGGGTATAGTGAGCATGTGATTCACAGCCCTTCCTATCCTTGTGGCAGTGCTGGTGCTTGGCCACTCAAGACAGCAGTGTGATCACATGAAGGTGGAGAGAAAGTCCTTAGATCTGTGCAACCACCAACTAGGATGATCCGGCAGCTTCCACCAATCTGCCTCTCCCCACTTCCAGCAGAACGGATCAACAGGGGGTAGTGTAACCTCTGCCTGAGCCAATTTGAACTGAACCCAGCTTTACTCACGCAGTTTACCATGGCTGACTACAACAAACACCATTCTCAATGTATACACTGCCAGTCAGGACATGGAAAGGCCCAGAACAAAACCATCTACACAATCCTGGGTGGAGCCATTCTACATTGTTCAGATTGTCCTCAAAGTCACCCATGTGGACAGCTTACCTGAAAGTTTAAGCTGTAAAAAGAGTTTGGCAATCAGAATCAATGAGGAGAAAAGAACTTTTAAGGCAGCGACATCACTGGCGTGAGTATTACACAGACCGATGGTTGCCTGGAGGAAGAGAGAAAAACAAATCATGTGAGAATAAAATGGGTATACCCCAGGTTGGTACCTGGGGTATGCAGAAATTCTTCATATCCACCGTGATCGCCACCCAGGGTATGAGAGGGAATATACCATATCCACCGTGACCGCCACCCAGGGTATGGGGGGGGGGGGGAATATATTATATCCACCGTGACCGCCACCCAGGGTATGGGGGGGAATATACCATATCCACCGTGACCGCCACCCCAGGGTATGGGCGGAATATACCATATCCACCGTGACCGCCACCCAGGGTAGCGGGGGGAATATACCATATCCACCGTGACCGCCACCCAGGGTATGGGGGGGAATATACCATATCCACCGTGACCGCCACCCAGGGTATGGGGGGGAATATACCATATCCACCGTGACCGCCACCCAGGGTATGGGGGGGAATATACCATATCCACCGTGACCGCCACCCAGGGTAGCGGGGGGAATATACCATATCCACCGTGACCGCCACCCAGGGTATGGGGGGGAATATACCATATCCACCGTGACCGCCACCCAGGGTATGGGGGGGAATATACCATATCCACCGTGACCGCCACCCAGGGTATGGGGGGGAATATACCATATCCACCGTGACCGCCACCCAGGGTATGGGGGGGAATATACCATATCCACCGTGACCGCCACCCAGGGTATGGGGGGGAATATACCATATCCACCGTGACCGCCACCCAGGGTATGGGGGGGGAATATACCATATCCACCGTGACCGCCACCCAGGGTATGGGGGGGAATATACCATATCCACCGTGACCGCCACCCAGGGTATGGGGGGGAATATACCATATCCACCGTGACCGCCACCCAGGGTATGGGGGGGAATATACCATATCCACCGTGACCGCCACCCAGGGTATGGGGGGGAATATACCATATCCACCGTGACCGCCACCCAGGGTATGGGGGGGAATATACCATATCCACCGTGACCGCCACCCAGGGTATGGGGGGGAATATACCATATCCACCGTGACCGCCACCCAGGGTATGGGGGGAATATACCATATCCACCGTGACTGTCACCCAGGGTACGTGGAATATTCTGGATCCACTTGGATCCAAATGTGACCATCATCCAGAGTTTAGGGTAAAATTCCATATCTACTGTGACCATAACCCAGACTACAGGGGAATATTCCATATCTACTGTGACCATCATCTGGGGTATGTGAAATATTTCAGATCTACTGTGAACATCTCCCGAGGTACAGAAATTTTTCATATCTACTGTGATCATCACCCAGAGTAAGGGGGAATATTCCATGTCTACTGTGAACATTGCCAGGGGTATGTGTGAATATTCTATGTTTTCCTTACTAGCAACATGAGAGCAGAAAGACCAATCATACCTCGCTTAGTCCACTGAACAGAACTACAGAGCATGATGATTTATAAACCAGTCACCTGTATTATGAGAGAACCCCTCTATGCAATAAATCGCTCATGGGGTGTTTTGGACATGCAGAGTACATAGAAGTACCTGGAAGAGGTTTGTGAGGGGAGCAGCAAACGTATCCAGTACCAGTTTAATCTCAGTCCACAGCTCGCTGGATTTAAACTCATGGCGATACCTAAAATGAGAACAAACAGCTTACAGGCAATGAAAGAGCTTCATCTGTCTCCATGTAAACAGTCTAAAAGTTCTCTAATTATTAAATAAAGTTTAACAGACATTAGGTGGGGAGGAGGTTCCTTTCCAGCTATGAGTCTCCTCACCACCCTCAGAAATAGGTGTTCAGAACAGAGCTCAGTCTGTGAGCTACAGACATACTATGGGAAGTTGTAGCCGGCCCATCTCTTCACATCATGGCTGCCGCTTCTGGACACTGTGCACAGACCTCACAATGTACCGGATCAAGCTGCTTTCATAGCTAGAAAGTTGGCCAATATCTGCCACATGTCTACTGTTTTTTTATTTCCTCTATGGCATGGTTTATTTAGCCCCTTTATGACCAAGGTTATTAAAATGATAAACATATTTGTGCCCAAAAAATGTAGGCAGAGGACAAAGTCACCAGTATTGCCAGTGGTCTCCTAGCATTTGATCTTTTCCCATTACTGACCTACCATGCCCTTTTCTGCACCGTGCCACTGTGTGGAGGTGGCTAGCTTGGTAGAGGCAGAGCTTTGCTTCCTCATGTTACAGCTGCTCCCCCTTCCGGATGATTAATGAGGTAATGATAAAGGCTGAGAAAGCATAGATCCACAGCATGGATGAAGCAGAAGTAGGGATATCCTTCTACAGCAAGATCAAGAGTAGCACAGTAATGACCACCGACACTGGCAGTCAGAGGCAGCAGTGCATTAGATGATCTCACATTGCACATATACAGCTATGAAGCAACAGGAGTGGCTAGGTAGAGACGTGCAGTAACCAGAGGATTTCAGGACACAAAAGGTACAATTAATATTTCTAGATTCTTCCTCTAACTTGTCAGATCTTCACTTTATGAGTTCAGGTCTACTTTATACCCAATTGCACACATAGGGGTACACAATATACAAGGGAAAGGGGTCCTCTGTACCTCTTGAATAAGGAGTGAGCAGTGTGCAGGACGCCATTAATCACATGGAAATCTCCACTTTGGAAGCGATTGACCATTTCCGTCAGTAGGTCCGGCCATTTCTGAGGGAAGTCCTCTCGTCCAATGATACTAATGGCATCACTGAGCTAAAGATTGGAAAGTAGAGGATGAGTATCATACAGATGACTGGGCTCAACAGAACCAGGCAAAAGAGAAATCTTACCTGTTTCTGAATCTGTTCTGGGCTGCTCAGCATCAAGTTTACTATGTTGGCTTTAATAGCGACCCGGTCTGCCTCACAGATTTTATTCGGCTCATCTTCAATCTAACACCAACAAAACACACTTTTAATAAAAACTACAATACAGAATTACATTGTTAAACAATCCTGAATCTCAACCCCCATCATAAATGACTGCCTGTACACCAATCCCTCCCTTCATAAATCCCTGTCCATCGCCCCATCACTCCCTTCATAAATCCCTGTCCATCGCCCCATCACTCCCTTCATAAATCCCTGTCCATCGCCCCATCACTCCCTTCATAAATCCCTGTCCATCGCCCCATCACTCCCTTCATAAATCCCTGTCCATCGGCCCGTCTTTCCAAGTCCCTGTCCATCGGCCCGTCTTTCCAAGTCCCTGTCCATCGGCCCGTCTTTCCAAGTCCCTGTCCATCGGCCCGTCTTTCCAAGTCCCTGTCCATCGGCCCGTCTTTCCAAGTCCCTGTCCATCGGCCCGTCTTTCCAAGTCCCTGTCCATCGGCCCGTCCTTCCAAGTCCCTGTCCATCGGCCCGTCCTTCCAAGTCCCTGTCCATCGGCCCGTCCTTCCAAATCCCTGTCCATCGGCCCGTCCTTCCAAATCCCTGTCCATCGGCCCGTCCTTCCAAATCCCTGTCCATCGGCCCGTCCTTCCAAATCGTCCATCGGCCCTCCTTCCAAATCCCTGTCCATCGGCCCGTCCTTCCAAATCCCTGTCCATCGGCCCGTCCTTCCAAATCCCTGTCCATCGGCCCGTCCTTCCAAATCCCTGTCCATCGGCCCGTCCTTCCAAATCCCTGTCCATCGGCCCGTCCTTCCAAATCCCTGTCCATCGGCCCGTCCCCAAATCCCTGTCCATCGGCCCGTCCTTCAAATCCCTGTCCATCGGCCCGTCCTTCCAAATCCCTGTCCATCGGCCCGTCCTTCCAAATCCCTGTCCATCGGCCCGTCCTTCCAAATCCCTGTCCATCGGCCCGTCCTTCCAAATCCCTGTCCATCGGCCCGTCCTTCCAAATCCCTGTCCATCGGCCCGTCCTTCCAAATCCCTGTCCATCGGCCCGTCCTTCCAAATCCCTGTCCATCGGCCCGTCCTTCCAAATCCCTGTCCATCGGCCCGTCCTTCCAAATCCCTGTCCATCGGCCCGTCCTTCCAAATCCCTGTCCATCGGCCCGTCCTTCCAAATCCCTGTCCATCGGCCCGTCCTTCCAAATCCCTGTCCATCGGCCCGTCCTTCCAAATCCCTGTCCATCGGCCCGTCCTTCCAAATCCCTGTCCATCGGCCCGTCCTTCCAAATCCCTGTCCATCGGCCCGTCCTTCCAAATCCCTGTCCATCGGCCCGTCCTTCCAAATCCCTGTCCGTCGGCCCGTCCTTCCAAATCCCTGTCCGTCGGCCCGTCCTTCCAAATCCCTGTCCGTCGGCCCGTCCTTCCAAATCCCTGTCCGTCGGCCCGTCCTTCCAAATCCCTGTCCGTCGGCCCGTCCTTCCAAATCCCTGTCCGTCGGCCCGTCCGTTCCTTCCAAATCCCTGTCCGTCGGCCCGTCTTTCCAAATCCCTGTCCGTCGGCCCGTCTTTCCAAATCCCTGTCCGTCGGCCCGTCTTTCCAAATCCCTGTCCGTCGGCCCGTCTTTCCAAATCCCTGTCCGTCGGCCCGTCTTTCCAAATCCCTGTCCGTCGGCCCGTCTTTCCAAATCCCTGTCCGTCGGCCCGTCTTTCCAAATCCCTGTCCGTCGGCCCGTCTTTCCAAATCCCTGTCCGTCGGCCCGTCTTTCCAAATCCCTGTCCGTCGGCCCGTCTTTCCAAATCCCTGTCCGTCGGCGTCTTTCCAAATCCCTGTCTTTCCAAATCCCTGTCCGTCGGCCCGTCTTTCCAAATCCCTGTCCGTCGGCCCGTCGCGTCTTTCCAAATCCCTGTCCGTCGGCCCGTCGCGTCTTTCCAAATCCCTGTCCGTCGGCCCGTCGCGTCTTTCCAAATCCCTGTCCGTCGGCCCGTCGCGTCTTTCCAAATCCCTGTCCGTCGGCCCGTCGCGTCTTTCCAAATCCCTGTCCGTCGGCCCGTCGCGTCTTTCCAAATCCCTGTCCATCGGCCCGTCGCGTCTTTCCAAATCCCTGTCCATCGGCCCGTCGCGTCTTTCCAAATCCCTGTCCATCGGCCCGTCGCGTCTTTCCAAATCCCTGTCCATCGGCCCGTCGCGTCTTTCCAAATCCCTGTCCATCGGCCCGTCGCGTCTTTCCAAATCCCTGTCCATCGGCCCGTCGCGTCTTTCCAAATCCCTGTCCATCGGCCCGTCGCGTCTTTCCAAATCCCTGTCCATCGGCCCGTCGCGTCTTTCCAAATCCCTGTCCATCGGCCCGTCGCGTCTTTCCAAATCCCTGTCCATCGGCCCGTCCCGTCTTTCCAAATCCCTGTCCATCGGCCCGTCCCGTCTTTCCAAATCCCTGTCCATCGGCCCGTCCCGTCTTTCCAAATCCCTGTCCATCGGCCCGTCCCGTCTTTCCAAATCCCTGTCCATCGCCCTGTCCCGTCTTTCTAATGCCTTGTCCTTCGCCCCGTCCCATCTTTCTAACTCGTCCTTCGCCCCCCGTCCCATCTTTCTAACTCTTCCTTCGCCCCGTCCCATCTTTCTAACTCCTTGTCCTTCGCCCCGTCCCATCTTTCTAACTCCTTGCCCATCGCCCCATCCCATCTTTCTAACTCCTTGTCCTTCGCCCCGTCCCATCTTTCTAACTCCTTGCCCATCGCCCCGTCCCATCTTTCTAACTCCTTGCCCATCGCCCCATCCCATTTTTCTAACTCCTTGTCCTTCGCCCCGTCCCATCTTTCTAACTCCTTGTCTATTGCCCCATTCCCTCTTTCTAACCTAGCCAATAAAAGAAGATGGAATCAGAATGTACTGGCACTCTGCCGCCCCACACACAAACACGGAAGAGAAAATCCCCCAGGAGCCCCACACACAAAGAGACCAAACCCCAGAACCCCCCAGGAGCACTGCACACAGCTTAAAATTTCACCCCCACGAGGCCTGCACACAGAAAGGACACAAATCCCCCGGAGCACCAAACACAGATAAGAAAATGGCCCCTTATCCACAGAAGGGACAAGAGACGGATCTCCAGAAGCCCCATACACTGGAACTAGACAGAGCCCCATATACAGAGACAATACATTGAGACACACACACACCGTGAAGAGATGGACCCCAGATGCCTCAAACAGAAAAGATACAGACTCCTACATGGGAGGGGGACCCCCTTGAAGCCCCAGAGACAATGAAGAAACAAGTACTCACAACCCTCCAGTTCCTCTTGATGTAATTTTTGAAAGTGACAGATGAGCACACTTTGATGACATTGTGTCCTGGGAACGTTCCAAAAGTGTTAGTAGCAGCAGGGGATAGTTGGCATTGGCTTCTACGGATTCCAGATATTTTTCAGCTAAAGTCACAGAAATCAGGTTAGTACTGTTTGCTCCCCCCACCTGTCACATTCTATAAGTGCAGTAAGTGATATCGGCCATTGACAATGTTTATATCATTGTATTTTCATAGAAGAGAATATGGGATAACATCCACTGCCCCCACAATGTTCATATAATTGTATCTCCATAGCGGAAAACACTTGATATCATCCCCTGGCTTGGCACAATGAACACAGCATTGACTCATTTAAAGGACCAAGAAAACAAAAATTCACGATGCATACTGTGGCGTTGTACATACCAGGGCGTCGCACAGCCGGATCAGGGTCCAGAGTCTTCCGTAGATATTCGGTCAGAGCTTGCAGATTGGCATCGCTCAGCTCCATTGTTCTACATATAAAACAGAGGAAGAGTAGAAAGTAAGTATCATATATAGCTGCAGTCAGTTAGTATGGGATTTGTGGAAGGGACCAGCATGCTTTGCAGTGGGCACCACTAGGTCCCAGTACTTACCACACCCATAGTCCTCTCACCATTTATTACTAGAACTCAGGGGCAACCTGCACAGCATGAAACAAGTTCCTCCCACCTCCATGTGATACCATCGTGGTCTGAAGATTTGAAGATCAGATAAATTTGGATTGCAAAAAGTAGGTAAAGGGCCTTTATAGCCAAACCCATAGGATAAATTTGTGGCTTGACAATTGGCCAGTCCAACAATAAATCCTAGATTGTGGGAGCCGAAGGGGGGGGGGGGGGGGGTATGCGAGGTCCTTCATGTCTGCCCCATGTGATATCATTCTAGTCTGATGATTGGCTAATCAAAGAAATGAATGTTAGGAAGGAAGGGTAGGGCCTTCATAACCATTCTGGCCTGATGATTAGACACATGGAGGTGCAGGTGGCACCATAGGGTTAGACTAGCAGATATATAGGAGGAGAGATCACACAAGCTACATAATCTTGCAACATATGGACCAGGATAATAAACGCTTGCATTTTATGGCCATACTGAAGTCTGGAACTTACCTTCAGTGGTATTTCTAGGTATGGCCAATGTTCTGTACAGATGTCTGGCAGCTTTTCTGTATCTGGGAAAAAAAATTAAAAGTGAAACATAAGTAAATAAATCTGACATCTTCATAAAGCAGAGAGAAAAATTATTTATTCCAGGGACTTGCATAGCGCTGTCAATTTATGCAGCACTCTACCTGCATACACTATATTGCCAAACGTATTGGGCCCGCCCTCCAAATCATGTGATGCAGGTGTTACAATCCCCTCCATGGTCACAGGTGTATAAAATCAGCACCTAGGCATGCAGACTGCTTCTACAAACATTGGTGAAAGAATGGGTCGCTCTCAGGAGCTCATTGACTCCAAGCGTGGTCCCGTGATAGGTTGTCACCTGTGTAATAAATCCATCCGTGACATTTCCTGGCTACTAACTATTCCACGCTCAACTGTTCATGGCTGAGTTGCTGCTGTTCCCAGTTGCTTCCACTTTTTTTTATAATACCACCAAGTGGTAGGCCACGTCACATGACAGAGCGGGGTCAGCGCATGCTGAAGCGCACAGAAGTCGCCAACTGTCTGCAGAGGCAATAGCTAAAGACCTCCAAACTTGGTGTGGCCTTCAGATGAGCCCAACAACAGTGTGTAGAGAGCTTCATTGAATGGGTTTCCATGGCCGAGCAGCTGCATCCAAGCCTTACAGCACCAAGTACAATGCAAAGTGTCGGATGCAGTGGTGTAAAGCACGCCGCCACTGGACTTCTCTAAAATGACAAATCACGCTTCTCTGTCTGGCCATCTGATGGACGTGTCTGGGTTTGGCGGTTGCCAGGAGAACGGTACTTGCCTGCCTGCATTGTGCCAAGTGTAAAGTTTGGTGGAGGGGGGATTATGGTGTGGGGTTGTTTTTCAGGGGTTGGGCTTGGCCCACTAGTTCCAGTGAAATGAACTCTTAAGGCATCAGCATACCAAGACATTTTGGCCAATTTCATGCTCCCAACTTTGTGGGAAGAGTTTGGGGATGGCCCCTTCCTGTTCCAACATGACTGCACACCAGTGCACAAAGCAAGGTCCATAAAGACATGGAGGATCCAGTTTGGGGTGGAGGAACTTGACTGTCCTGCACAGAGTCCTGACCTCAACCCCATAGAACACCTTTGAGATGAATTAGAGCGGAGACTGTGAGCCAGGCCTCCTCCCCGACATCAGTGCCTGACCTGACAAATGTGCTTCTGGAAGAATGGTCCAACCTTCCCATAGACACCCTCCTAAACCTTGTGGACGGCCTTCCCAGAAGAGTTGAAGCTGTTATAGCTGCAAAGGGCGGGGCCAACTCAATATTGAACCCTGCGGACTAAGACAATAAATTTCACGTGCGGGCAAAAGCTGGAGGTCCAATACTTTTGGCAATATAGTACACACACATATCTCATTCACATTAGTCCTTACAATCTAAGGTCCCTAACTCACACTCATACATACACATACTAGGGACAATTTAGACAGGAGCCAGTTTTACCTACAAGCATGCCTTTGTAGTGTGGGAGGAAACCGACACAAGTACAAAGGTGGAAAGCTGAGCCTAACACTAAGCGGAAAGTGGGAACACAGCGAACCTCAACCAAAAGTGAGAACCAGGGGGCAGATGTCAGCAATGTCGGGTCTCATGATTGGCTGTGTACAGGGAATCCTCTATATACAATCTGAGGAATCTGTGTAACCCACCGCACTCCTTCCCGCCATAGACCAAACACTTTATGGGTGCTCCGTCCAAACACGGAGGTCTCATGGGCGCAGTATTAGAGAATGTTAAGTTTACACTTTTATTCTCCATCATAGAAAGCAATTTTTCAGGGCCACTAAGCACCACCGGCATGTCCCATCTGCCTGAAGAAGAGGTCCTCAGTGGCACCAAAATTTCGCTATTAACCATGTGCCCTATGGTCGAATGGCGGCCGCCAAATGTCATCAGCATTCCGGGTGGACACCATATGGCGTCCTCTCGCACATGCGCAGATTGCGCTCCTGCAGAGCCGCGCAGCAGCGCGATCTGTCACCGGCCGTGTACCTCGGACACGACCGATGACAGATCTGAGTATCGGCCCCTCTTGCCGGTACCATGTGACCTGCTGTGACCAATCACAGCAGGTCACATGACAGTTGTATACAATGGATGGCTTCATTCATGCCATCCACTGTATACTAGTATCCAGCTGTGAAAGGTCAAAGCTAATCACATGCACATGTCATGTGATTAGCTGTGGCCAAATCACAGCTAAAAAGAAAAAAAAAGAAAAAATTGTGTAAAAAAAAAAAAAAAAATACTGATCACTTCCCCAAAGTAGTACAATGTTACTATGTTAATTTAGCAAAAAATAAAAACCCCAGCGGTGATTAAATACCACCAAAAGAAAGCTCTAGTTGTGTGAAGAAAATGATAAAATTTTAGTTTGGGTACAATGTTGTATGACCGCGCAATTGTTTCAAAGTGTGAGAGCGCTGAAACTTGAAAACTGGCCTGGGCAGGAAGGTGTAAAAGTGCCCGGTATGGAAGTGGTTAAAGCCCAACTACGGGCACAATACGGTGAATCGCTCGTTTTGTCCAGTGGAGGGAAGGAAGTTTTACTTACCTGATCCTCCGCTCTCTAGGCAGACACTGCTCCCATACGCTCTGGTGGTGGACTGTCCCTCAACATTATCACATCCACTACAGGGCTATGGACCCTGCTCTGGTCTTAGTGACGTGAGGAACCTAGACCGCTAGAGCGCAGAAGCTGCGGGAAGAAGCAGAGGATTGGATAAGTATTTCCTTTCTCCCCCCCCCCCCTCCCCAAGACATACAAGAGCACAGCCCCAGTGCAGGGGATATTTTTCTTTTTCTATTTATTTGCCCAGAGTTGGAATTTAATTGTGGAAAAATGTTGTGTACACTTCAGTCTAATAATGTGCTGGTGGGACCTCTGTGTTTACTCCCATATACCAATCCTAAACTACTGAACTATAACTGAAGGATTGTGGGTAGGAGGAAGTGCTATAAAAAAACGAACATAACCCTGCAAGGAATCACTTCAATTTCATCCCTATCCTGTGCATTGGAGTCCTGGGTGTCTGGGACCCAGTCCCCCCCCCCCCCCCCATCATCATCATTCTGGGCATCAAGAACCCCCCCAGGACCAAGCCCCCTGTCGCCCTGGGCGCCAGGGACCCAGCCACCTTTCGCCCTGGGCGCCAGGGACCCAGCCACCTTTCGCCCTGGGCGCCAGGGACCCAGCCACCTTTCGCCCTGGGCGCCAGGGACCCAGCCACCTTTCGCCCTGGGCGCCAGGGAGCCAGCCACCTTTCGCCCTGGGCGCCAGGGAGCCAGCCACCTCCCCTCTCGGGCGCCAGGGACCCAGCCACCTCCCCTCTCGGGCGCCAGGGACCCAGCCACCTCCCCTCTCGGGCGCCAGGGACCCAGCCACCTCCCCTCTCGGGCGCCAGGGACCCAGCCACCTCCCCTCTCGGGCGCCAGGGACCCAGCCACCTCCCCTCTCGGGCGCCAGGGACCCAGCCACCTCCCCTCTCGGGCGCCAGGGACCCAGCCACCTCCCCTCTCGGGCGCCAGGGACCCAGCCACCTCCCCTCTCGGGCGCCAGGGACCCAGCCACCTCCCCTCTCGGGCGCCAGGGACCCAGCCACCTCCCCTCTCGGGCGCCAGGGACCCAGCCACCTTCCGACCTGGGCGCCAGGGACCCAGCCACCTCCCCCTTTGGGCGCCAGGGACCTAACCACCTCCCCCTTTGGGCGCCAGGGACCTAACCACCTCCCCCTTTGGGCGCCAGGGACCTGACCACCTCCCCTTTGGGCGCCAGGGACCTAACCACCTCCCCCTTTGGGCACCAGGGACCTAACCACCTCCCCTCTTGGGTGCCAGGGCCCCCACGGGATATTGTTAGGAAGAAATTAAAGAAATTTGATGCATTCAGCTATGAGATCCTGGGACAGAAAAAAGTTTGAACTGACAAAATGAATATATACAAATAATATGTAGTCAGAAGAGGCGGAGTCTGTTTTACGCCCGTTCTGTGCAGGGAACGTACAAATCATCCCATACACATCTTATATCAATCAGTGAAGCGCCAACAGGGACAGGACATCCAGGAGGGCGAAGTATTTCCTCCATGGGTACTGTGCCCCATGCACAGGAGATATTTTCCTGGAACAGATTTAAAACATTATATCCGACATCTGCTGTACAGAGAGGATTCCGATGGAACGCACACGGATCTAGAAAGAGGGAAATCCAGGAAATATCCCCCCCCAAAGGGAGAAACCATCACACATCAGCCAATGACATTCCTGATTGTGGACATTTTCCTATCTCCGTTCTCCTGCATGACGAGGCCCAGCGTCTGCCATGTCGGTGCGGACAATTCCAGGGAATGTCACAGCCGACTATCCTGAGATGTGACCACACACAGGGGGATGGAGGGTGGAAAACACCGGTGACATCACAAGGCTCCCCCTGTCTGCTGCTGGCCTGTGATGTGCACAGAGCACTGCAGTCCCTGACAGTCATTACATGGAGGGGACATTAATCTCCAACAGGCAGGAGGAGCCCCCACCTCCACCCCAGGGGCACAAATCCCACCAAGTGCCCCACAATGACAGGTACTCACATCTCCCTCCAACAGGCACCCAGCAAGCAGCATGGAGATGAAGCCAGACAGGGATTCCGCCCGCCAACCAATCAAGGAGCTGCAGGGGAGGAGCCAGACAGGGAGGTTTGGTTGAGGATCACTCATGTCCTGCCCACCAGACAGAGAGAGAGAGAGAATGCTGACTGCAGAGGAAACGAAGCCCTTGCTGTCCTCTGCACATCCAATCGGCAAAGATGGTACAATCCCGGCACCGACCATACAATCCTGACACAGACTACACAATCCCGGCACCGACCAGAAAACAGGACACAGAATACAATCCAGACACAGACCAGAAAACAGGACATGAATACAATCCCGACATAGACTACACAATCCCGGCACCGACCATACAATCCTGACACAGACTACACAATCCCGGCACCGACCATACAATCCTGACACAGACTACACAATCCCGGCACCGACCATACAATCCTGACACAGACTACACAATCCCGGCACCGACCATACAATCCTGACAGACTACACAATCCCGGCACCGACCAGAAAACAGGACACAGAATACAATCCCGACACAACTACACAATCCCGGCACCGACCATACAATCCTGACACAGACTACACAATCCCGGCACCGACCAGAAAACAGGACACAGAATACAATCCCGACCATACAATCCTGACACATACTACACAATCCCGGCACCGACCATACAATCCCGACCATACAGTCTCGGCACAGACCATACAATCCTGACACATACTACACAATCCCGGCACCGACCACACAATCCCTAGCATGCATTCCCGGCACCGACCACACAATCCCTAGCATGCAGTCCCGGCACCGACCACACAATCCCTAGCATGCAGTCCCGGCACCGACCACACAATCCCTAGCATGCAGTCCCGGCACCGACCACACAATCCCTAGCATGCAGTCCCGGCACCGACCACACAATCCCTAGCATGCAGTCCCGGCACCGACCACACAATCCCTAGCATGCAGTCCCGGCACCGACCACACAATCCCGAGCATACAGTCCCGGCACCGACCGTACAATCCCGAGCATACAGTCCCGGCACCGACCGTACAATCCCGAGCATACAGTCCCGGCACCGACCGTACAATCCCGAGCATACAGTCCCGGCACCGACCGTACAATCCCGAGCATACAGTCCCGGCACCGACCGTACAATCCCGAGCATACAGTCCCGGCACCGACCGTACAATCCCGAGCATACAGTCCCGGCACCGACCGTACAATCCCGAGCATACAGTCCCGGCACCGACCGTACAATCCCGAGCATACAGTCTCGGCACCGACCGTACAATCCCGAGCATACAATCTCGGCACCGACCATACAATCCCAACCATACAGTCTCAGCCCTGACCATACAATCCCGACACTGACCACTAAAGAAACCGTTTTGCCTCTGATTAAACAGTACCAACCTCCTAAACTCCCCACGTTAGAATCTGATTGTGCAAATCTCTTTTATGCTGGCCACACACGCTTCAATAAACAATCAATTTCCTTTCCGATCCATCTGTCCGGATAGGAATAATCGATCTAAAGTCAATAACCCATTCGATCAATATGCCACACACACACGGGAAAGTGGATTACGATCGATAGTTGAGATACCCAAGTCAACAATTACAATCTCACAATCTGATCGCTCGAAATACGATCGTATTCATGAACATGTATCTCAGCGCAGTCAATTGATACAAAACAACCCGTACTCCTTCACCGAGGCCGACAGACTGAGTGTATTCAATTGAAATGGAATCTAAAATCGATAGAAAGGGGAGTCATGGCGATTCAACGGTTTACAGATTTGATTGACTTGATTGAATCACACATCGATCGGATTTGGGCAGCACCGTGGCTCAGTGGTTAGCACTTCCACCTGGCAGTACTGGGGTCATTGGCTCGAATCCCAACCGCACCACCTGCCTGGAGTTTGCATGTTCTCCCTGTGTCTGTGTGGGTTTCCTCCGGGTACTCCGGTTTCCTTCCACACTCCAAAGACATGCTGGGAGGTAAATTGGCTCCTGTCTAAATTGTCCCTGATATGTGTGAATGTGAGTTAGGGACCTTAGATTGTACACCCCTTGAGGGTTAGGGACCTTAGATTGTACACCCCTTGAGGGTTAGGGACCTTAGATTGTACACCCCTTGAGGGTTAGGGACCTTAGATTGTACACCCCTTGAGGGTTAGGGACCTTAGATTGTACGCTCCTCGGGGGCGGGGACTGATGTGAATGAACAATATATATGTAAAGTGCGGAGTAAACTGACGGCGATATATAAGTACCTGAAATAAATAATTGAATGACCACCATTAGATCTACCAACAACTACGTAGCACAAGGGCCTGCCTGGCTAGTTGGATGGATGAGGTAGATCCTCGTGTAATGCAGGCCATAGACGGCTCGAAAACCGGCCGTTTTTTTTTTGCCCGATAAACGAAACATCGGTCGTTCGTTAAACCGACATAACCGCCAATTATTACAAAAATTGGCCGACCAAGTCATAAATATCATGACATAGAACAGGAAATGATGTCATTGTTGACCTTTCAGACCCTCTCTTGGCCTCATGCGCATATTCTTTTTGTAAAAACAATTGTACGATTTGATCGACGGGAAAATCGGTCGTTTTCCACAAATTTTCCAACATGACCGATAATCCAAAAGTGGAGAAAAACGCGAAAAAAACGGCCAACGAATTAACCCGCTAACGGTGCGAAAATCGGTCGATTAATCTTTGACAAAAAATTGGCCGATTTTCGACCCATCTATGGCCGGCATTAGTCTAGGTTCACACCTAAGCGTTTTCTGCTGCGTTTTGCGGAAACGCACAGCAGTCCATTTAACATGATTTCCTATGGGACAGGTTCACATCTCCATGTTTTCACCCGATGCGTTTTTTGGAAAGGGTCAGGGACTTTTTTGAAACGCAAAATGTTGCATTTTTGGTTCCATAGACTTCAATGGAGACGCTGCAGAAAAGCACGTAGTGCATTTTTGATGCGTTTTGCATTTTAATCTGCACAGCAAAAAAAAAAAAAGCAAAAACGCATCAAAAACGCAAAGCACACCACAAAACACACTGCAGAAACGGATGAAAGCACACTGCACAGGCGTGAACCTAGCCAGACACAGATTGGGAGGTGAATGAGCTCTGGTGCCCAATCCATGACCGGCCCGCCCCCTCTGTGCAGCTTCCGGGCTATTGGGCACCAGCTAGATGGCAGAGTGACGGTGGGGTGTCGGGTGATGGAGCACCCCCTGTGTATCAGCACTGAAGGGAAGAGCGACCTCCATCCACAGTATAAGTAGAGTGCCAGGCTGGGGGGAGGGGGAGGGCAGTAGTGTGATCAGGTGAGTAGTCATCAACAAGGGAGGGGGGAGTTGAAGTTCACTGCCATGACCACCAATGCGTGGCAGGGGAGTTTGATTTGGGGGGGGATGAACTTTCATTGCCACTGACCAAAGGGGTCACAGAGGGTGGGGTGATATGGTCAGGAAAATGGCAGGGGGCAGAAGGGAGTCATAATGAAAAGTAATTGGGGAGGGGTGATGTGATGAAATTAAATATTAGGTGGAGGTGGTGTGTGATATGAAGTGGGGGTAATGGGGGAGGGGGTCACAAAATGGGGGATAATTGGGAAGATGTATTACAATGGGGAGGATCAAAGAGGGCAGGAAACTAGGGGGGGTTCATATGAGTAACTGGGGAGGGGTGATGTGATGAGGGGGTGGAAGAATAAAGGGGGGGGGGGGTATGTTGTTATACAAGGGACATGATGAGTGCGTATTGAGAAGGGGTGATGGGGGAAAGAAGATATGATGGGGGATGACATGATGGGGGGGGGGGGGTGATATTATGAGGAGGTGATGGAGGGTGGTGATGGGCAGCACAGTGGCTAAATGGTTAGCACTTCCACCTGGCAGTACTAGGGTCATTGGCTCGAATCCCAACCATGGCACCACCTGCCTGGAGTTTGCATGTTCTCCCTGTGCCTGCGTGGGTTTCCTCCGGGTACTCCGGTTTCCTCCCACACTCCAAAGACATGCTGGTAGGTTAATTGGCTCCTGTCTAAATTGTCCCTAGTATGTGTATGTATGAATGTGAGTTAGGGACCTTAGATTGTACGCCCCTTGAGGGTCAGGGACTGATGTGAATGTACAATATGTATGTAAAGCGCTGAGTAAATGGATGGTGCTATATAAGTACCTGAAATAGATAAATATGGTGAGGAGGTTATTGGGGGGGCTGTGGTGATATGGTGAAGAGGTGATGGGGAGGGGTGACATGGTGATACGAGGGGGTGGTGCGGATGATATGGTGGAGGAGAGGTGATATGGTGAATGGGGATGATATGGTGGAGGATGGGGGGGGGGGGGGTAATATGGTGAGGGGTTGATGGGGGGAAAGGAGATATGATGGGGGATGAAATTATGGAGGGTGATGGGGGAGGGGTGACATTGTGAGGAGGGGTGATATGAGGGGGTGGTGGGAGTGATATGGGGAGAAGGGGGGGGGGGTGATGCGGTGAGGGGGGGGGGGTGATGCGGTGAGGGGGGTGGGGTGTGGCGGCGTGATGCGGTGGGTGAGGGGGGTGGTGGCGGCGTGATGCGGTGAGGGGGGGTGGTGGCGGCGTGATGCGGTGAGGGGGGTGGTGGCGGCGTGATGCGGTGAGGGGGGGTGGTGGCGGCGTGATGCGGTGAGGGGGGTGGTGGCGGCGTGATGCGGTGAGGGGGGGTGGTGGCGGCGTGATGCGGCGTGAGGATGCGGTGAGGGGGGTGGTGGCGGCGTGATGCGGTGAGGGGGGTGGTGGCGGCGGCAGGGTGATACGGTGAGGAGGGTGGTGGCGGCGGCGGGGTGATACGGAGAGGGTATTGGTGGTGGCGGCGGCGGCGGCGGGGTGATACGGTGAGGGTGGTGGCGGCGGCGGGGGGGTGATACGGTGAGGGGGGTGGTGGGCGGCGGCGGCGGGGTGATACGGTGAGGGGGGTGGTGGCGGCGGCGGGATGATACGGTGAGGGGGGTGGTGGCGGCGGCGGGATGATACGGTGAGGGGGGGTGGGTGGCGGCGGCAGGGTGATACGGTGAGGGGGGTGGTGGCGGCGGCGGGGTGATACGGTGAGGGGGGGTGGTGGGGGGTGATACGGTGAGGGGGGGTGGTGGGGTGATACGGTGAGGGGGGTGGTGGCGGCGGCAGGGTGATACAGTGAGGAGGGTGGTGGGCGGCGGCGGGGTGATACAGTGAGGAGGGTGGTGGCGGCGGCGGGGGGATACAGTGAGGAGGGTGGTGGTGGTGGCGGCAGCGGGGTGATACGGTGAGGGGGGGGTGGTGGCGGCGGCAGGGTGATACAGTGAGGAGGGTGGTGGCGGCGGCGGGGTGATACAGTGAGGAGGGTGGTGGCGGCGGCGGGGTGATACGGAGAGGGTATTGGTGGTGGCGGCAGCGGGGTGATACGGAGAGGGGGGGGGTGGTAGCGGCGGCGGGGTGATACGGAGAGGGGGGGGGGGGTGGCGGCGGCGGGGTGATACGGTGAGGGGGGGTGGTGGTGGGGTGATACGGTGAGGGGGGGGTGGTGGGTGGTGGGGGGTGATACGGTGAGGGGGGGGGGGGTGGGGTGATACGGTGGGGGGTGATACGGTGAGGGGGGGGGGGGGGGTGATACGGTGAGGGGGGGGGGGGTGGGGTGATACGGTGAGGGGGGGGTGATACGGTGGGGGGGGGGTGGGTGATACGGTGAGGGGGGGGGGGGGGGGTGGTGGGGTGATACGGTGAGGGAGGGGGTGGTGGTGGGGATGATACGGTGAGATATGGTGAGGGGGGGGGGGGTGGTGGTGGGGTGATACGGTGAGGGGGGGGGGGGGGGGGGTGGGGTGGGTGAGGGGGGGGGTGGTGGCGGGGGGGTGATGTGGTGGTGAGGGGGGTGATGAAATGAGGGGGTGTTGGTGGGGTGATATGGTTAGGGGGGGTGTTGGTGGGGTGATATGGTGAGGGTTGGGGGGTGATGGTATGAAGGGGTGTTGGTGGGGTGATATGGTGAGGGTGGGGTGATGATATGAGGGGGTGTTGGTGGGGTGATAATATGAGGGGGTGTTGGTGGGGTGATATGAGGGGGTGTTGGTGGGGTGATGATATGAGGGGGGTGTTGGGGGGGTGATGATATGAGGGGGAGTTGGTGGGGTGATGATATGAGGGGGAGTTGGTGTTGGGTGGGTGATGTGGTGAGGGGGGGTGTTGGTTGGTGGGGTGATATGAGGGGGTGTTGGTGGGGGTGATATGAGGGGGGGGGGTTGGTGGGGGGATATGAGGGGGGGGTGTTGGGGGGGGCGATATGAGGGGGTGTTTTTGGGGGTGATATGAAGGGGGTGTTGGGGGGGGTGATATGAGGGGGGGTGATGATATGAGGGGATGATATGAGGGGGTGTTGGTGGGGGTGATGTGGTGAGGGGGGTGTTGGTGGGGGGGATATGAGGGGGGGGGTTGGGGGGGGAGATATGGTGAGGGGGGTGATGATATGAGGGGGTGTTGGTGGGGTGATATGGTGAGGGGGGTGATGATATGAGGGGGTGTTGGTGGGGTGATTGGTGAGGGGGGGGTTGGGGGTGGGGGGTGATATGGTGAGGGGGGGGTGTTGGTGGGGTGATATGGTGAGGGGGGGGTGTTGGTGGGGTGATATGGTGATATGGGGGGGGGGTGTTGGTGGGGTGATATGGTGAGGGGGGGGGGGTGTGATATGAGAGGTGTTGGTGGGGTGATATGAGGGGGTGTTGGTGGGGTGATATGGTGAGGGGGGGTGATGATATGAGGGGGGGGGTGTTGGGGGGGTGATATGGTGAGGGGGGGTGTGTTGGTGGGGTGATATGGTGAGGGGAGGGGGGTGTTGGTGGGGTTAGGTGATATGAGAGGTGTTGGTGGGGTGATATGAGGGGGTGTTTGGTGGGGTGTCTCCTCACCTGTCCCACAATACTCCCTGACCGAATACATCACGCCCATCGCTAGATTTTCCGCATGCGCGGTAGGTACCGCAGGCTGCAAGTCTTCCTGGCGCCACATGTGGCCGAGGTTTGTTCCTCTGGCCTGTGTCTGTGTATCGAGGTGCTTACTGCGATTAGTGAAGGAAATGATGGCTGAGTCTGGATTTTAGGAAAGTGTTTGCAGCTCTAAATAAACATTTACAAATGAATGAGTTGTGGAACCTGCCAGCTGTTGTGCTTCATGTCAATGAGAGTACACATTGGAGGTTCCCCGCCACAGACTTCAATCTCCTGCATGGCACCTGCCCTTCATCAGAGTCATGCATTGCCATGATGTCGGCAAGCCAGGCACCGTGATAATAGCATGAATGACTCCACGTGTCCTGGCCTTAGAATGCCATCAATTGTTACGGTTCTCATGGCTGACCCACCTGGTCCATGGCCATTTATGAAGAAGATCCAGGCTAAACTGTCCTCACCGCCCCCCTGGGGGAACTGGGATGGCACCCCACGTTGCCGGGCACCCTGGTTGGGAAGCACTGCTCTACCAATCTCAAGTCTGTGTGTGTGTCTGCAATTCTAGGACCATCTTCTACAGCACATTCCCACTCTCCAGTCACATCCCATCTACTGTAACATGTCCACAGCCTTGATCAGTCAGATGTAGCATATCTACCGCCTCTGACTGTCTCCTGTAGCATGTGTCTACTCTCTATCAGTTCAATGTTGCATGTCTGAAGACATCTCCTGTAGTCTCTGACCATCTCCTGTAGTATGTCTGAAGTCATTGACCCTCTCTTGTACCATGTCTGCAATCTCTGACCATCTCCTGTAGTATGTCTGCAGACTCTGTACAGCTCCTGTAACATGTCCTCAGTCTCTGACCATCTCCTGTACCATGTCTGCAATCTCTGACCATCTCCTGTAGTATGTCTGCAATCTCTGACCCTCGCCTGTAGTATGTCTGCAGACTCTGTACAGCTCCTGTAACATGTCCTCAGTCTCTGACCATCTCCTGTACCATGTCTGCAATCTCTGACCATCTCCTGTAGCATGTCCTCAGTCTCTGATCATCCCCTGTAGTATGTCTGCAATCTATGGCCCTCTCCTGTAGTTTGTCTGCAGTCATTGACCATCTCCTGTAGCATGTCCTCAGTCTCTGACCATCCCCTGTAGTATATCTGCAATCTCTGACCATCTCCTATAGTATGTCAGCAATCTCTGACCATCTCCCGTAGCATGTCTGCAATCTCTGACCATCTCCTGTAGCGTGTCCTCAGTCTCTGATCATCCACTGTAGCGTGTCTGCAGTCTCTGACCCTCTCCCATACCGTGTCTGCAATCTCTGACCGTCTCCCGTAGCGTCTGCAATCTCTGACCATCTCCCGTAGCACGTCCTCAGTCTTTGATCATCCCCTGTAGTATGTCTGCAATCTATGACCCTCTCCTGTAGTTGAGAGATGGTCAGAGATTGCAGACATACTACAGGGGAACACCTGTGCAATAAGTCCATCCGTGACATTTCCTGGCTACTAAATATTCCACGCTCAACTGTTAGTGGGATAACAAGGTGGAAGCAACTGGGAACAACAGCAACTCAGCCACCAAGTGGTAGGCCACATGACAGGGCGGGGTCAGCGCATGCTGAAGCGCACAGTGCGCAGAAGTCGCCAACTGTCTGCAGAGTCAATAGCTTAAGACCTCCAAACTTGGTGTGGCCTTCAGATTAGCACAACAACAGTGTGTAGAGAGCTTCATGGAATGGGTTTCCATGGCCGAGCAGCTGCATCCAATCCTTACATCACCAAGTGCAATGCAAAGCATCGGATGCAGTGCTGTAAAGCACGCCGCCACTGGACTCTAGAGCAGTGGAGACGTGTTCTATGGCGTGATGAATCACGCTTCTCTGGCAATCCAATGGACGTGTCTGGGTTTGGCGGTTGCCAGAATGGTACTTGCCTGACTGCATTGTGTTAAATGTAAAGTTTGGTGGAGGGGGGATTATGGTGTGGGGTTGTTTTTCAGGGGTTGGACTTGGCCCCCTAGTTCCAGTGAAGAGAACTCTTAAGGCATCAGCATACCAAGACATTTTGGACAATTTCATGCTCCCAACTTTGTGGGAAGAGTTTGGGGATGGCCCCTTCCTGTTCCAAAATGACTGCACACCAGTGCACAAAGCAAGGTCCATAAAGACATAGAGGAGCCAGTTTGGGGTGGAGGAACTTGACTGGCCTGCACAGAGTCCTGACCTCAACCCCATAGAACACCTTTGAGATGAATTAGAGCGGAGACTGCGAGCCAGGCCTCCTCCCCCGACATCAGTGCCTGACCTGACAAATGTGCTTCTGGAAGAATGGTCCAACCTTCCCATAGACACCCTCCTAAACCTTGTGGACGGCCTTCCCAGAAGAGTTGAAGCTGTTATAGCTGCAAAGGGCGGGGCCAACTCAATATTGAACCCTACAGACTAATGCAGACCATAGATCAGGGGTGGGCAAACTTTTTGACTTGAGGGCCGCAATGGGTTCATATATTGGACCCGGGGGCCGGACCAAGAGTAGATGAATGATGTGTATGTGTCATCCATAGTAAGTATAGTAATATTCCCCCATAGTAAGCATAGTAATTCATCCCCCATATAGTAATTCATTCCCCATATTAATTCATCCCCCATATAGTAATTCATCCCCCATAGTAATTAATCCCCCCCATAGTAATTCATTCCCCATATTAATTCATCCCCCATATTAAGTCCCCCCTGTGTCAATTCACTTACCTTTGCTCCGCACGTTCCTCTCGCCGTGTTCTCGCGCCGTACCGGTCTTCAGGGCGGACTGTGAGAGGAGCCTAGCTCCCCTCACGTTCCTCACGCTGCCCCGCCTACACACATCCTGACAGCCAATGTTTGCCACGCTCCACGGGCCGGATTAAAAGGTCCGCCGGGCCGTAGTTTGCCCATTGCTGCCATAGATGGTACGAAATTATTCAGATTTTTCGCTCGATAAACGAAATATCGGTCCGACGTAACCACTAATGATTACTAAACTCGGCCGATTAAGCCGTGAAAATCATAACCTGTAACAGGAAATGATGTAATTTTGTGACCTTTGTTACCCTCCCACAGTCTACGGAGCCTGCCGGAAGGAGAAATTTTCGTAAAAAACAATCGTACAGTTTGACCATCAATGAGGAGAAAATTGGCCGTTTTCCGAAAATTTCCCAACATGACCGATAAACCAAAAGAGAAAAAAAACTCGAAACACAGGCAACGAACTAACCCACACATGGTACGAAAATCGGACGATTTTTCTTTCGGCCGGAAAAACGGCCGGTTTTCGACCCATCTATGGCCTGCATAAGGCTACGTTCACACTAGCTCTGTCAGCAGGCATCAGACAGGCAATGGAGAAGCGGTTACGCCTCTGAAAATTCTGCACATGGCAGCACACAGTGATGTTCACACGGAAGCGTTAGCGTCACGGCGAAACGAACGCCTCTGGTCAAGTCAGGAGGAGTTGAAGCCCATTCAAGTCTATGGTGCCGCCTGGCCAGCGTTTGCAGAGCATTAATACCATTTAAACTTCATTATAGGAGTTTGTGGTGCGGTTTTAACGCTTGGCAAATGCCTACCAACCACCGCATAACCGCGCATAGGGCGTTTTTGGAGCGTTAAAAACGCTTCACAAACGCCTAACGCTTGTCAAAGGGGCGTTTGAGAAGTTAGAAATAAAGTCAAGTGTGAACGAACCCTAAGACTGGGATGCCATTATACTTCATGTGCGTGGAAAGGCAGGCGTCTCAATACTTTTGGCAATATAGTGTATATAAAGTATGTGAACTCCAATGCAAAACAGAGAGATGTGCACTGACGTGATAGAAACAATTGTGAACAATCCATGTATATAAACTCCAAAACAGCCCAGAAAAACAAGTGTAACAAATCCAGCTTTAAGATTACTATTCAATGTCTAAAGATGTTCCCAACCCAAAAAGAGAAGTTGCTCTGAGGGCGCTTCCAAACCACTTACCAGAACCACCCGTATAAGAATGATCACAACAGGCTTGAAATCAAGAGACCCTTGCCTCCAGTAGATGTCAGATAGAAAATCCGTTCAACTCAACAGTAAGATAGTCAAAAGAAAGGAAGAAGCTCTGTAGAGCAGTAATTTGTCAAACCATTTGATTTATTAGAAGCAAAAATATACACACATACATTTAAAAGTAGATGCTGTACCATCACAATATATGAGAACCTCACAGAAGAGAATTCTCATAGATCAGCTGATGTGCGTGATGACGTCAGAATGTCCTGGTCATGCCTACGCATTTCATCAGAAAATGTCATCATCGGGGGCTCAGTCACTTGATTTCAAGGCTGCCGTGATCATTCCTATACATATGGTTTTATTAGTTCGGGTAAGTGGTTTAGAAGTACCCTCAGAGCAACTTATTTTAGGTTGCGAAGATCCTTGGGCATAGAATGCTCACCTTAAAGAGTGCTGGATTTGTTACACTTTATTATTATTATTATACAGGATTTATATAGCGCCAACGGTTTGCTCAGCGCTTTACATTATAGTGGGAGACAATACAGCAACAATACAAGAGGGAATTGAGGGCCCTGCTCCTTGCAGCTTACAATCTAGGAGAGAGGGGTGAATGGTACAATAGATAAAAACTGTGGGAGATGGAGTGGTTGGAAGAGGATTCCAGTATTAGCAGAGGGCGGGATAGGCCTCCCTGAAGAGAGAGGTTTTCAGTGATCGCCTAAAGGGAAGTAGAGTAGGTGATAGTCTGATAGATTGGGGTACGGAGTTCCAGAGGATGGCTGACGCCCTGGAGAAGTCTTGGAGACTAGCATGGGAGGAGGTGATAAGGGAGCAAGAGAGTAGGAGGTCTTGTGAGGAGCGGAGAGTATGGGTTGGGTGATATTTAGAGATAAGATCGGTTATGTAAATTGGGGCAGTGTTGTGGATGGCTTTGTCTGTCATAGTGTTTTGAATTTTATCTGTTGGTCAACTGGGAGCCAGTGGAGGGGTTGGCAGATACAGAACGGTTAGTGAGGTGGATGAGTGATGATAGACTGGAGGGGGGGATAGCCTGCGATGGGGTAGGCCAATGAGGAGGGAGTTACACTTGTTTCTTGGCGGTTTTGCGCTTATATGCCCAGTTTGTTTAAATACATATTACACTATATAGGTCATTTTCTTTATGTCTGTCGCGCTTTTACCTGTGGATCGTTGCTGAGAGAGAAGCGGATTCTTCCCCAACTGAAACATTTATTACTACTGAGCATTTTATTACTTCTCATAAAAAAAGAGGGTCATAATTTTTCAGTAAGCGGCGTAGCTCATCATTGCAAGTGATACAATGAAGATTCACAGCACAGAAAGAATTTAATTTATTTTTAATGTTGGCCGGACCTTAATTCTCCACCTTTTTTTTTTATTATTATTACATCGAGTTTATATAGCGCCAAAGGGTTTACTCAGCGCTGTACAATAGGGGGGGGGACACAATACAAGAAACAGTACAGCAACTACAACGTACAACTAGTACGCGAGGGGTTAGAGGGCCCTACTCTTTCGAGCTTACAATCTAGGAGGGAGGGGGTAGTGGCACAGGAGGAAGTGGCTGCGGGGGATGGAGTGGTAGGAGGAATGAAGGAGAACGGCTGTTAGGTGAGGGAGGGGTAGGCTTCCCTGAAGAGGTGGGTTTCAGGGAGCACCTGAAGATGAGGAGGGAAGGTGACAGTCTGATGGATTGGGGTAGTGAGTTCCAGAGGATGGGAGAGGACCTGGAGAAGTCTTGCAGTCGTGCGCGGGAGCAGGAGACCCGAGAGCAAGATAGAAGGAGGTCCTGTGAGGAGCGAAGGGTACGGGTATGGTGGTACTTGGGAATCAGGTTGGTGAGGTAGTTAGGGGCAGTGTTGTGAATGGCTTTTTATAAATTTCATTTTATTTTTCTGGTAATTCAATTTTGTGTAAACATATATCTTCGGCATTTTTTTGTTATATTGAGTTTGGTAGGAGTTAATTGCTGCACATGTTTACATTTATTATTCTCAACCATTTACTGCCTTGAGCAGTAGTGGACTGACCTACCGTGTTTCCCCAAAAATAAAACATCCCCGGAAAATAAGACCTACTTACAGGTTTCCTTCTGGGTGAAATATAAGGCATCCCCCCGAAAATAAGGCCCCCCCTAGGCTCTGTCTCAGAATGAAAATTAATTTACCGTAAACTGGTTGCTAGAACCGCCCCGACTGGCGTGTAGCAACCAGTGACGTTACGCGGAGTCCTGACGTCACTGCTGTGTGGAGGCGGAGCGGAAGTCGGAGTGAGCGGTGAACGCAGGGCGGGAGAGAGGAGGAGACTTTCGCAGATGCGTGTAGAAGAACAGGAGGATCAGAGCGGATGGGACGCAGCAAAGGTGGTGAGTGCTGGTCTGTCTCTGGTGACACTGCCTGTTATGATGATTGTTATTGATGTTCCAGAAAATGACATGATTGTCATTGAATAAACGAGTTAATTCTTGATACTGTAGGATTCACAGTTTGTCTGGTGTGCGTTGACAACTACCAAACCGTATACAGGTAATAAATTTTCTTTATTTTCATTTAACAATAAATTGTACCGTATTTTTCTTCATGGAAAAATAAGACATCCCCTGAAAATAAGCGCATCTTTGGGAGCAAAAATTAATATACGACACTGTCTTATTTTCGGGGAAACACGGTACCAACTGATGGTGCCTACATGGTTCCAAGGTCATAGGCTTAGCTCCAGTGGAGTCTCTGCTCTTGCTTCTCAGCGCCCGTGATCTTTTTAGCGATTTGTAAGGGATTAATTTATCCCCCCAACGCTGCTGCCTTCTTCCCACTGACTATATTGTTAAGAGGCCTTTCTTCCTGGAACAATGAAAGAAGACCTGTCTACATTTCTTTTCTGGCTAATATAATGAAGTGTTTGTTTTAATTTCCTGATTATTACTAAATATAATGTCATATTAAGCAGGAGGAAGCTCTACAATGGTCCAACTTGGGTGTCAAACACTATGTAAGCCATATCCCTTTATTGACAACTATATCTACAGCTTACCACACTGTAGGATACAGACATTATAATTTTTGTTATTGGTTTCCCGAGACATGAAAATTAATAAAAGTTCTTCTGGGGTAAAATAAAGGTTGAAAAGGCTTCTTTAGACACTCAACCAGAGAAGCGATATGCCTGAGAAGCCCTGTCACCTCACAAAAGATGGGGGTGCCATAGAATACAGGCAGCGATGGGGAACCCTATATATGTGCCCAGAGGACTCTTCAAATTCCCACCAGAGGATGGAGGATCCTAAGAATCCTGGGACCTCAGACACAGATACAGAGGAGTGAAGCACCATAGAATCCAGAGCAGGGTTAACCTCAGACAGATAAAGGGGGTGCGGGCACCATGAAACCCCAGGGTAAGCCTTAGATACCTAGCCTTAGGATGAGAAACCAAGACACCTTAGACATCTCCTAGAGGATCGGAGCAACACAGAAGCGCATGGGAGCCTTGGACACCCAGACAAAAAAAAGGGGGGGGGGGCACCTCAGACTCCAGTAGGAAACTGACAACTAATCAAAGGGACAGAGGGCCATAATAGCCCAAGAGGAACCTCAGTCACTCAGCCAGAGGAGGGGAGCTCTATAAAACTGCAGGGGGAGCTTTACACACCCAACAAGAGGAAGGGAACACCTTGGAAGCCCAGTGGCACCAATGACACATGCCAGAGGATGGTAGAGCTGTAAAAGAGCAGGGTTAGCCTTAGATACTTAATCAGAGGAGATGAGCACAATGGAAGCCCAGGGGGAATCTCAGAAACCCAACCAGAGGAGGGAAGCCCCATAGAAGGTTCATATATCTGCAAGAAGTTGGGAGTAACATATAAGCCCAGGGGGAAGCACAGGACACAGTGGCAGAAGAGGAAAGCCCTATAGAAGCCTAGGAGGATCCTCAGACACCCAAAAGAGGAGGTGGGAGCACCACAGACGCCCAGGGGGAACCACAGGACACCCAGACAGAAGAAAAAAAAAAAGCCTTATAGAAGTCCAGGAGGATCCTCAGACATCCATCAGAGGATGTGGGAGCACCACAGAAGCCCAGGGATAGCAGTGTGCAACTCCATCTATGATTGAGCAACTTATCCTATAGTGCTGCGCTTGCATGTGCAATATGCTAGTTCTTTTATTTATATTGATACTCAAGTCGAGTTCACACTATGATCTGATCTTACATCTGATATCGCTTGGAGTATATTTGGAGGATGTTAGAAGGTGCATCCATCTGACCTGTGTTGGACTACTTGAGGCCAATACTACCACTAGAACAACGTGTTTATTTCCTTTCCTACTAAACTAAGAGGTCAAAGCCATTTGGTGTTCTTGGACCCCTAGAGGGATTGCCATCTTCTAGGTGGTGGAATAAATACACATCATAATTACTTTTTTGGGAACTGAGTGAAGAGTGTATTATCTACATTGCACAGACTGACAATACTGGAACTTGTGTATTCAGTGGACTGTCTGCCTTGCCCTTTATGTTTAGAAGCTCCTTTATTATTTCTAAGATTACATGTAGGTAACATTTATATTTGTTTATTCATAATTTAGCAGTACTGTACATATATTTTATCAGTTCATACTTGTGATGCTGCACTGATGACCAACACAGGAATTGTCCTTTTAAACCTGTAAAACAAATAGCTCAGTTGTGGGTGGAACCAAATTTTAAAGGAATACACCAGGTAAGGTTCACATCTGGGAATACTTGTTAAAGCACAAAGGTGTGAACAGGCCACTGCCAATTCCAGCTTGTACAGCACCTCACAGACAAGTACTCTTCATCATATCTGCAGGTCTAATGAGGAGTCAGTGTATTGGAATCCGGTTCCTCACTCTTCGCTCTCATAACAGTGATATCTAGTGTGTACCGGAAGAAGCTCCCACAATCACCATTAAAGCTTTATTGATTGATTTACCACCCGATTAAAGCAGAATATATTATAACAATATGATACATTATAATATCTTACATAGAAAACTTTACAGCCTTTTATCATTCAGAAAGTTTACATCCAGAATCGGCCACATCACACAGTTTAGAGCAAATTAAAATCAGAGAAAAAAATAATTTACACATTATGAGCGGGAAATATCGTACATAGAACATAGATTTATATAGAATGAGGTACAGGAATAATGTTATTATGTCCCGTTCCATCCCTGACAATGGGAGGAGCCACAGATCAGACTAGCCCTATGCATGAAGATCATATGATCACTCATTGGGGTCAGCTGTATTCATTGTAATTTTCCAAGACAGATACTGTTCAGTGTGTAAAGGGTTGATCACATGCAGGTGGGGGAGGGTCACCGGTGACATTTGCAGGGCACGTGTATTAGAGAGGTGTGGAGATCATGTATGGCAGGAATGTAGCAGGAGATGTGCAGTAAGGATGTAGTCAGGGGTGGTAAACAGGGCTGGTGGGATTTACGTCAACTAGGACTACACATGGACAGCATGGCTGTTGGCCTGCACTTAATAAACAGAAGGGATAGGATGTGGTCATGTGCAGTACAGAGTTAGCAGGACATGACCAAATAGGACGGAAGAGATGCGGTCGGGTGCGACATCAGACACAGATTATGTGGAATCTCAGGGTTGGGACTTCATACGGCTGGACACACGGGGTGTTGGAAATGCAACTCCCTTCCAGCCACATCAGTTCCCTCTACACACTGTACACAGCAGACTGTGTGATGAACCAATCAGGGTCTTCATTTCATTCTCACAGGAAACATGTATTAAAACATTTAGGATCGCTGGCCAATGGCAGAAAAGTGGAAGACTCCTATCTTCCAGGGAGCTACTCAGGAAACTGATGAGGGATGCACTGATATTTTTATGTGTAAAGGATCGCACCACTCAAACCAAAAGATTACATCTTAAATATACCTGTAACAGACACCAAATCGATGCAAAGTCCTCATACAGGACAGAGGGCAGAAATACCTACGGTGGGGAGACAGGAAGCTGGTTGTGTGTAGAAAAAACATGTCCTGGGATAACCTCCAGCCACTTCCATATATGATCTATAAATTGTGGAGATACCAATGAATCCCTCCCTCACCACCACCACCTGATTAAAGACTCCTGTAGGCCTCACTGCGGGTTCCTTTGAGGAGAGGATACCAACCCTCATAAGAAACAAATTTTGTACGATTTGGGATTCTCAGCTTTCCCAGAATCATGTGGTTCAGTAACGTCAACCTCACCTAGAGGGGTAGAAAAAATGTTTTTACAATTTTAATTTCACTTTCATGAAGTTGGCAGAGGCCTGTCAGATTAGCAGGTGTAATTTCATAGAAGGTCCACTTGTTTCTTCTAAGTCTTGGGTACACCAGCCTTGAGATCTCCCTCTGTCAATGTTCTCAGCCTTGTTCCTGTCCAGATGGAAGTTTTGTATGGCCCCAGTACCCATGGGGTGTCTCCACCCACCTTTGTGTGTTCCAGTCTCCATAATATTAAATAAATATGCAGCAAGAATAGTCGGGGTAGGGATATGTGCACAGCAGGTAGCAGACCCAGGAACTCAAAGCAGGAATGGTGGGAACACCTAATAGGCACAGCCAGTCTGCAGACCCAAAAACAGTGCAGGCATGGTGGGAACCCCTCAATTGGTACAGCAAGTGTACAGACCTGGGAATTCAGCACAGGGATTGTGGGAACCCATCCTAATGGACACCACATGTGTGCAGGAATTGGAAGAAACCCCTTATAGTAGGAAAGGTGTTTTACTGGAGCAGCATACAAATTCCCAGGTACAGTACAGAGCTGCTACAAAATTTCTATCTGGACAAAACTCCAGTTCAGGAGATGTTTGATGGGTGTATATTGTGTGCATAAGTGGCGTTGCCAGAAACAAGCCGTCTATTTGCAAGAAATTTAGAATGATCAGATCTGATCTCTCATTACAGAAATGAACAAGTGTATTCCTTCAGTGTGAGTCAGGCCCGAGTAGTGCCAAATGTGCCTCTGAGCTGTGTGCACAGGAGGCAGAACTAGGGGGCAGCACTGTGTAGCCAACCTCTCAGTTACACCCAGCAGGGTACACAAACCCAGGGGGACCTTTCTGTAAATCTGACCCCTTTGATCTCTATACATGACGACAGTGTCGTAGGCATTTACCAATAAATATCCAGCATTACAAACCCCCCCATTCCTCATCTGATACTGTGGCATGGTCATCACGGGGGGATAAATAAATAAAAGTGAAAGAGTAAAATAGGATCAGACTATGAAAAGCTTTACCCCAAGTAGAAAAAATAAAATTATAGATTTATCTCCATCCAACTAAAAACTAAAACAAGTGTGAACACTGCGGAGAACATAAGAGACATTTTAACGAGTTCCTAAACCTACGTTCCGCGGGGGAGGGGCTGACCTCCACTGCCCACAGTCCAGGCTGGTGGCAGACATGACGTGTAATACTGGATGAGAAGGTAGGCCGGTTGTCTGACTAATATGCAGAGGAATCAGTCTTCAAGCAGCACTCTCCACTGTACTGTTCGTCTACCATAACCGTCCCAGCAGCACCAATCATAATGGACTCATGCTGTTCACCTGCGGCTCCGCTTCCGGCATCCAGATCTTAAAGACGACCCCAATCCGTAGGAAGAACCTCCTCAGCACCGCACGCAGCTCGGGAATCAGGTCAAACTGCATGATCTCACACAGCTGAGGGTAATACTTAGAGGCGTGTGCCTTGAACTGCAGAAACAAAGACAAACGTTGAGGACACATTGCATTGAAGGTGGAGCAGAGGGCAGACAATGCAGGGCCTTTCAAGAGGAACAAGGTGGAACCAGCGGCTGGAGTCAGGGATCAGCATACCGTGATGAAGGGTTTTTTTTTTTTTTTTTTAGAAGATCAAAATTGAGATCCTATGAGCACTTCTGCAAATTATAAACATGCTCCAGGCCGTTTCCCCAATTGGGTGAAAGTGGTTCTGGAAAATGTTAGCCTGAGTTCAAACTTGTGCTATTCAGAAACGCAAAATTGTACATGTTCCTGTTGTGCCTAACAATGCACATTCTAATTTTTTTGGCACTCTGCGGCATTGTTCATTTCTAAAGGCAGCCATAGCCCCTTTCTACAGTACGTAGGAAATCACAGGCCCGCTCTGTGTCTTATTGTCATACAGAGAGGGGTTCGGGGCATTAACGAGTTCCCCCATAGCAAATGGCTTGCTATTGGGACACTTGGAGAAGAGGAGGAGCCAGCAGCGTTGACAGAGGACCCAAGAGGAGGAGGATCGGGGCGGCTCTGTGCAAAACCATTGCACAGAGCAGGCAAGTATAACATTTTTGAAATGTAAAAAAAAAAAAAAATGTACCTTTAATATCACTTTAAATCTAAAGAAATACAGAAACCCCTTACATGTTGGACTTATCTGCCCTTCCCGCAGGGGGCAAAAAGGTGAGGGAGCCCTTAACCTGGGAGGTCAGAAGAAACCACTGACATAAATGGACAATTTACCACACAGGATTGTTCTGCCACAATACTATACACGGACTCAACAGGGGGATCAATGTTATGATGAATGGACACACTGCTCTAGAAAAATGACCTGAGAGGCCTGAATGGGGGGGGGGGGGGGGGGGGGGGGGGAGTGGAGAGCAATTGGAGAAAATGGCAGGCTGATACTACTGGAAGATTGTCAGGCTGGACAGGATGAAGGGGGTCATCACAGAATCAGTGTACTTACCTTCCGGTCTGTAACTTTGAGGGTTTTGGTGAGCAGTAACAGCAGTAGATTAGTCCAGGCCTCTCGATGACTTTCGGAATTTACAGTGATAAAATAGGTGAGGGCTTCACTACACACACTGCAATGACAAACACAGATCCTTAGAAAGAAAATGGATCTCGCTCTGCTTCACGAGTCTCCAACCAGAACGATGCAATACCCAAAACAAGCAAAAGTGATCTATGTGACATTAACCCGGGTTTGAGGAAATAGGTTCTTGTGAGAGAATCTTTAAAATAAGGTGCATCTGGGCAAACATGGTGTCATTATAGGTCTTAATGCATCCTTATCAACCAGGGTCTCCTGGAACTTAGGGTTCCCTCCAGAGGATGCCATGGGTCCCTGAAGACACTACTCGCCTGACAGTGCTTGCACAGCCAAGGTCACTAGGCACAGCCAGTTGTGAGGAACCAGAGCGGCATTTTCTGCTATATCACAGGTAACAATGACTAATTATTAATAATATACAGTATTTATATAGCGCCAAAGGGTTTGCTCAGCGCTGTACATTATAGTGGGGGACAGGACATGAGACAATACAGTAACAATACAATACACAAGGGGTTCGAGGGCCCTGCTCTTTTGAGCTTACAATCTAGGAGGGAGGGGAAGGTGGTACAGGAGGAAATGGCTGTGGGGGATGGAGTGGTGGAGGTTAGTTGTTAGGTGAGGTTGGGTAGGCTTCCCTGAAGAGGAGGTTTTCAAGTTGCGCCTGAAGGTGAGGAGGTTAGGGAGTTCCAGAGAATGGGGGAAGTCCTGGAGAAGTCCTGCAGTCGGGTGTGGGAGGAGGAGACCAGGGAGCTAGAGAGTAGGAGGTCCTGTGAGGAGCGGAAGGCACGGGTAGGGTAGTATTTGGGTATCAGGTCAGTTAGGTAGTTTGGGGCGGCGTTGTGAATGGCTTTGTAGGTGAGAGTAAGCAGTTTGAATTTGATGCGTTGGGCAACCGGGAGCCAGTGAAGGGATTGGCAGAGGGGGGAGGCGGATTTGGAGCGGTTGGTGAGGTGGATGAGTCTAGCCGCTGAGTTCAGGATCGACTGGAGTGGGGATAGCGTTCGTTTGGGTAGGCCAGTGAGAAGGCGTGAGATGATGAGGGAATGTACGAGTTGTTTGGTGGTGTCTGGGGTGAGGAATGTGCGTATCTTGGAGATGTTACGGAGGTGGAGCCTACAAGACCTAGATAGCAGTTAGATATGGGGTAGAAAGGAGAGGTGGGAGTCCAGGGTGACACCCAGGACTTTGGTGTGTGGGGTGGGAGAGATGGTGGCGTTGTTAGTAGTGATGGAAAGGATGGGGGGGGTGGGGGGCAGACCAGGAGCTCGGTTTTGGATAGGTTAAGGTTGAGGAAATGGAACGACATCCAGTCTGATATGTCGTTTAGGAGGTGGGCGATGCGGGCGGAGAGGTAAATTTGGGTGTTGTCGGCATAGAGGTGGTAATTGAAGTCATGGGAGTGAATAAGTTTTCCAAGGGAGGAGGTGTAGATGGAGGAGAGGAGGGGTCCGAGGGCAATGATCCTGTAAAGTTTCTGAGAAGATTCTTCTCCACTACCCAAAGGGGCCCTTCTCCTTATGGCCCTCAGCAATGCTCACGCTCCCTGATGCTTGAAGAACCATAGTCCTGACTTATGCCGGCCATAGACAATTCGTAAATCGGCCGATTTTTCGCCTGAAAGATTAATCGCCCAATTTTCGCACTGTAGCGGGTTAATTTGTCAGCAGTTTTTCGTGTTTTCTCCACTGTTGGATTATCAGTCATGTTGGAAAATTCGTGGAAAACGACCGATTTTCGCGTTAATGATGGTCAAATCGTACAATCGTCGTTACGAAGAAAATATGCGCATGAGCCGTGACCTGTTATATGTCATGATTTTTATGACTTGGTCGGCCGATTTTTGTAATAATTGGCGGTTATGTCGGTTTAACGAACGACCGATGTTTCGTTTATCGGACGAAAAAACGGCCGGTTTTCGAGCCGTCTATGGCTTGCATTAGTAGGGGAAGTTGGACTGTTGCAGAGAGATTGATGATCACACACAGATACCAGGGATCCTCCCTGCATCCTGCCACTCAGGTCTGAAGGTCTGGTGCTGCCACTGAAACTGAAAACAATCAAAACAGCAGCAAAGCTTTTTAACAATGTGTATTTTCTTGCAATCTCTATGCATTTCTTTCAATTTATAGCAGGCTTCATTAAGGGTTTTTTTTTTTTTTACAGTTTGTAACGTAGGTGGATATAAAGGGGGTGGGAATTTGTTTCTATAGACTAATGTATATATAAAGGGGGGAAAGGGAGTTTGTTTCCTAACAGCTCTGTTCATCTTTTGTGGCTGAAATACAGTAAAGGGAGAGACATCATCTGAGAAGCTTTCACAATGTTTTTGTAGCATATGCAGACCGGAGATAGAGGAGCCTGAAAACAGTGGCGGAGTCTTACGTTAAGAGTCGTTGCTCTATCACATCCCAGGAGTCTTGCCGCTGCTGGTCTGTATACATCCGGAACAGAATGCGCAGACAACAGGCCAGGCTGCTGGTCTCCTGCTTTAGTAGGTTAGGTTTGGATTTCCCCTTGAAGCCTACAGAACAAAGAGTCACCATCAGTACTCCCTTCATTCTTTCCTACAGGGGACCCACAATGCAATTCTGCCCCACGTGTTACCTGCTCTCCAGAGCGCGGTCCTCTGCTCGTTGTTGGAATTAAACGCTTTGGCAAAGGAATGCGACTCCTGCAGACAGTCTAGAAGTTTAAAGAGATGTGGAGTTGACATGAACTTGTACATTCCCTGATCTTCTGATTCAATGTGAATCTCTTCCTCCAGGGCATCCCTCTGTGTGTACAGCATTTAAAAAAAAACAAAACAAGAAAAAAAAAAAAAAAACATATTACTACAAGTTCACATTCAAGAACTTCTAGAATTAACCACTTCCCACTTGCAATTTGTGGACCAGAGATTGCCAACCCAGGAAAAAATTGCCAGGATGGCCATGCAAAGTAATTTCACAATCACCTGGAAGATCATGGGCTTAGATTGGCACTGCTTCCAGGTGGGTACCGGCTTCTTGCAAATGCAGTGCCACAGGCTGTAATTGGCAAATCACCAGGCTGTTAATTACAAAAGTATGGCCTGTCTGCACCTGAACCCCCACCACCATGTTCTGGAGAGGCTTTCCTAACGCTACCGATGATTGTGTGTCTGCACTCCTACTAGTACCAATGTATGTACATTTGCATCTGTGAACATAGTTACATGAACAGGACTATCTGTCCACCATTTTCCTCCTCCTAGAGGCATCGACTTCAACAGGTATGAATATAAAACCCGTGTTCCTTTTAGTGCACAACCTGGGTCTGATCTGAAGTCCGGAAGTGCAGGGATGCGGGCCGATCTGAGGTGTGAAGACGCGGGCCGATCTGAGGTGTGAAGACGCGGGCCGATCTGAGGTGTGAAGACGCGGGCCGATCTGAGGTGTGAAGACGCGGGCCGATCTGAGGTGTGAAGACGCGGGCCGATCTGAGGTGTGAAGACGCGGGCCGATCTGAGGTGTGAAGACGCGGGCCGATCTGAGGTGTGAAGACGCGGGCCGATCTGAGGTGTGAAGATGAGGGCATAGGGGCCGATCTGAGGTGTGAAGATGAGGGCATGGGGGCCGATCTGAGGTGTGAAGATGAGGGCATGGGGGCCGATCTGAGGTGTGAAGATGAGGGCATGGGGGCCGATCTGAGGTGTGAAGATGAGGGCCGATCTGAGGTGTGAAGATGCAGGCATGAGGGTCGATCTGAGGAGTGAAGATGCAGGCATGGGGGCCGATCTGAAGCGCATAAAAGTACAGGAGTGGGGGCCGATCTGAGGTGCGAAAAACTGCAGGAGTGGGGGCCGATCTGAGGTGTGAAGATGCGGGCCGATCTGAGGTGTGAAGATGAGGGCATGGGGGCCGATCTGAGGTGTGAAGATGAGGGCATGGGGGCCGATCTGAGGTGTGAAGATGAGGGCATGGGGGCCGATCTGAGGTGTGAAGATGAGGGCCGATCTGAGGTGTGAAGATGCAGGCATGAGGGTCGATCTGAGGAGTGAAGATGCAGGCATGGGGGCCGATCTGAAGCGCATAAAAGTACAGGAGTGGGGGCCGATCTGAGGTGGGAAAAAATGCAGGAGTGGGGGCCGATCTGAGGTGGGAAAAACTGCAGGAGTGGGGGCCGATCTGAGGTGTGAAGATGCGGGCCGATCTGAGGTGTGAAGATGAGGGCATGGGGGCCGATCTGAGGTGTGAAGATGAGGGCATGGGGGCCGATCTGAGGTGTGAAGATGAGGGCATGGGGGCCGATCTGAGGTGTGAAGATGAGGGCATGGGGGCCGATCTGAGGTGTGAAGATGAGGGCCGATCTGAGGTGTGAAGATGCAGGCATGAGGGTCGATCTGAGGAGTGAAGATGCAGGCATGGGGGCCGATCTGAAGCGCATAAAAGTACAGGAGTGGGGGCCGATCTGAGGTGGGAAAAACTGCAGGAGTGGGGGCCGATCTGAGGTGGGAAAAACTGCAGGAGTGGGGGCCGATCTGAGGTGGGAAAAACTGCAGGAGTGGGGGCCGATCCGAGGTGGGAAAAACTGCAGGAGTGGGGGCCGATCCGAGGTGGGAAAAACTGCAGGAGTGGGGGCCGATCCGAGGTGGGAAAAACTGCAGGAGTGGGGGGGGCCGATCCGAGGTGGGAAAAACTGCAGGAGTGGGGGCCGATCCGAGGTGGGAAAAACTGCAGGAGTGGGGGCCGATCCGAGGTGGGAAAAACTGCAGGAGTGGGGGCCGATCCGAGGTGGGAAAAACTGCAGGAGTGGGGGCCGATCCGAGGTGGGAAAAAAAAACTGCAGGAGTGGGGGCCGATCCGAGGTGGGAAAAACTGCAGGAGTGGGGGCCGATCCGAGGTGGGAAAAACTGCAGGAGTGGGGGCCGATCCGAGGTGGGAAAAACTGCAGGAGTGGGGGCCGATCCGAGGTGGGAAAAACTGCAGGAGTGGGGGCCGATCCGAGGTGGGAAAAACTGCAGGAGTGGGGGCCGATCCGAGGTGGGAAAAACTGCAGGAGTGGGGGCCGATCCGAGGTGGGAAAAACTGCAGGAGTGGGGGGCCGATCCGAGGTGGGAAAAACTGCAGGAGTGGGGGCCGATCCGAGGTGGGAAAAACTGCAGGAGTGGGGGCCGATCCGAGGTGGGAAAAACTGCAGGAGTGGGGGCCGATCCGAGGTGGGAAAAACTGCAGGAGTGGGGGCCGATCCGAGGTGGGAAAAACTGCAGGAGTGGGGGGGGCCGATCCGAGGTGCAAAAAAACTGCAGGAGTGGGGGCCGATCCGAGGTGCAAAAAACTGCAGGAGTGGGGGCCGATCCGAGGTGCAAAAAACTGCAGGAGTGGGGGCCGATCTGAGGTGCAAAAAACTGCAGGAGTGGGGGCCGACCTGAGGTGCAAAAAAACTGCAGGAGTGGGGGCTGATCTGAGGTGCGAAAGTGCAAAAGTGGGGGCTGATCTGAGGTGCGAAAGTGCAAAAGTGAGGTGCGAAGAAGCAGGAATGGGGGATGATCTGAAGTGTGAAGACGCAGAATTGGGGGGCTAATGTGAGGTGTGAAAGAGAACATATATATTGCGCCTGGACCTTGGGACAGATCATCCCTGCTGTATTTAGCAAAGAGACGTCCAAAAATGGGACTTTGCATAACGTTTCATTTGTTTTGATTATAATCTATGTGTATATATTGTTTCAGTTTCTTACATTGAGATCCAAGGTCCTGATGAAGCAGAGTTTTCCCGCGAAAC
The DNA here is from genome assembly GCA_951230385.1 of Staurois parvus. Taxonomy (NCBI): domain Eukaryota; kingdom Metazoa; phylum Chordata; class Amphibia; order Anura; family Ranidae; genus Staurois; species Staurois parvus. The sequence goes on along the minus strand of CATNWA010014107.1, from coordinate 2,285 downwards.
ACGTCGACCTTTTACAAGTTGATCTCAATACCATATAACCAGCTACTTTGGATGGCTAATATGCATATGTGCTTTTAAAGTGTTTTAATAGACATGTTTTGTCAGACACAGAATATAGTGTTGATATTTTATGCATAATTCTCATTGTTTGTTTGTATTACACCTTTGAAGGTATCATTCTCATTTTTGTACTTCTCTTCTCTGAGGTGTGAAAGTGCACAAGTGGGGGCTGATTTCTGAAGGCTTAGGAAAGGAGGCTGATCTGAGATCTAAGCCATACCATCTAACCCCAGCTATTGTTCACTGGCCCACACGTTGTCTAATTCAGAGGTGGATGGGGGGAGGGAGTGCTAAGACACATCTACCCTGTGTGCATTTGGGCATGGACCATCAGCAATGGAGGTTAGTAGAAAGTCCATGTGGAGGTGGTGTCCAAGTCCATCTATAGTGGGGGGCTTGTAGTAGTATGGACTTGTCCAAGGAGGTAGCTGACTGTAAGAGCTTTTAGATACTCCTAATGCAAGTAGAGAAGAGAAACAGCAGCGCCACTCTAAGTGTAGATGATTAAAATCAGGCAGATTTAATAGTAAAATTGCACTCACATAGATAGGTAACAGGTAGGCATGTCAAGTGATGAAGATACAGTGGGAGCATCAGGTCCTTTGGCCGATGATCGGCCTGACGAAGGAGTGAGCATGCTCCGAACGCACGCCATCTTGGAAACCTGGTCCATGCGGTGACATCATCCCTGCACCCCTCTGCTACTCCCCGAGCCCTGGACACCACTGGAGCAGCGGGAAAAACACTCAGAGCACGGCCAAAGGACGGCCCACTGGACCTCCATAACTTGACATGCCTACCTATCTATGGGAGTGCAATTTTACCAGTAAGTTTGCCTGATTTTAACAGTCTACACTTAGAGTGGCGCTGCTGTCTCTCTTCTCTACACCCGTTGTCTAATTCTTGTAAACTGACAAAATGTGGAAAAGGTTGCAGATTCCTGCTGTAGTCTAGGGTCCCCTTGCAGAACACCCTATGCTGATGGAGCGCGGTGATTGAACCCCATGTGCCAACTACCATCCAATACTGTCTGTATCTGTTAGAAATCAATGACAACACATGTCCCCATCAAGGATCAGGAACCAGAGTGATTCTTGGTCATGCAATGTCAGCTTTGATAGTGATCACATGTCGACTGGAGATTCTTTGTCTCCCAGGGCTGCTGCAGTGTTTTTTTTAACCAGAGGCCCTATCCAAGGCCTGCTTCTGAGTGAGGATGGGTCTGGCTGCTGTTGCATTTTCTCGCACCATGCTATCCTCCACTGATAAAGGCCGATGTACATTTACATTACATGCTGCAGAAGTGTGGAATTCTCACCTGTGCTGCAGCCAGATGTTCAGCATCTTCTTTCTTGCTGGTAGCAGGGAAGAAGACGATGTTATCAATGGTCTGGATCAACTCCAGCTGCACAACACATTTAATAAGGAGTCCGGCGAACAGTTTCTGATCAGCCAGCCCTGTGTGGAAAGACAATGTGACGGTCAGCTTGTGGATGGAGATACCCTGCATGAAGGGACAGGGACTGAACACTTACGCTCACTACTCTTCCCCTTCCAGTTCTCTTCCGAAACCTGACTTTGTGCTCTCTCGGATGCATTCCTCTCCATGCTGCTCATCGACTGGCGATCAATATCCAGATCCTGCAAGGAAACAGAAAGAATGGCCATGAAACAGAAAGAATGGCCATAAAACAGCATCATGTAATGGAAAAATTAACAACTGACCTTGGCAGGCTGACCCCCTTTTGAAATACTTTGTATTATAATAGAACAAGATGGTCACATCTACATGACGCTAATGTCTATAGTGGTGGCTCTATGGAATATTAAAAGTGGAACTCTAGGAAGGTGGTATTAACATGGGACTCTCGGAATTGCTCATGACCAAATGCTGGTGAAATGGCAGCCGCAATTTATATCTGCAGGCATCATGGGTGTGCGATCTTAGAAGTTTTTTTAAATTGTTTTAATAGCTAGCAAAAGCCTGGATCATTATAAAATAATTTTAGTTCCGTTACAATGAAATGGTCATGTTATTGCGTTGTCACATATGAAGTCTGTATGCAGAGGACAGATGCTCTGTATATACAAAGGCATATCCATGTGTAATTTCTTTGTTGAGCACCAGGAAGGTCTGATTGTGTCCTTATACCAAGATATGTAATCACATTACAGAGTGCCACCTAAATCGGGATGTAGCCCCACCAGTGCTACATCAGGAAATA